>JACJUY010008188.1:2434-13022 GCA_014220935.1 Platorchestia sp. MABIK
ACACAGCAGAGATACAAGACACTGATAGGCGAGAAACACTGCCAAAAGCTCAAGGGAAGGAAGAGTTCGCAGGCGAGAAGGCGAAACTTTAACTTTAGAGAAAAGTAATGCGCTGCGTTCCTCATGGACGCCATAAATACAGGTGCCAAAGGCGCTAGCACTAGCATCACAATATACAACAAGCTGCGTAGTTCTGGTCTCAGCCAAATTCATCCTAGGAAACTCATAATTCGTCAACTCCGAAAACTCCCGACAATAGCTCTGCCATTCCTTACATAAATCTTCAGGAACATCCTGATCCCAACTTAGCCTCAAGGGCGTTAATTTTCTCAAAATGAGCTTACCTCGCACAGAAAAAGGCAACAAAAACCCCAAAGGATCATAAATTGACGCTAATTCAGGAAGTATTTTCCTTCGTGTTTTGCACGAAGAGTCCAGCTTTTTTACAGACAGAGAAAGAAGATCAGTAGAAGAGTTATAGTCGTACCCTAGCACTCTGGAGTGCACTTCGGCACTACATAGAGCAGGGTCAATTTGGGAAAGAAGATAAGAATTGTTGGATTTCCATTTGCATAAGGGAAACCCACTCTCCTCAAATGCACTTTTGGTGCTTCGAAATGTGCTATGTGCTAGCTCAGGACTCTCAGTGGTAAATACTAAATTATCGACGTACAGCTTACTCGCCATAACGTCTCTAATTGTTAAATCAGTTATAGTTTGAGCGTGCAATATGAGCAGACAGTTAAGAATATAAGGCGACGCAACAAACCCGAACAAAAGCGTAGTGTAACGATAATACAAAAATTTTTCATCCTGGTAAAGGATAAAGCTGAACTGATCACGGTCAAAATCACAAGCAAGTTTCGCCTGCAAGAAAGCTTTAAAGATGTCAGACAGAACCACTACGGTATTTGCACGGAAATAAACCAAAAGTCTTAACAAATTATTCAAGAGATTAGGACCTACATAGGAGGCCTCGTTCAGACTTGGTAAACCACCGACTTTCAACGAGCAATTAAAAACTGGTCACATTTTAGAAGTTTCTACGTGCGTACGTATTACAGGCCTATGCGGGATCCATTTGTGCGCCCGCACATCTATCCTTTTGACAGAAATAGGTTCAATGATCCCTAATTCAAGCTGCTCAAGGAAGACATCGTTATAGTCACCTTCAATCCCCTTTTGGGCATTGTCATTCGCAATTTTACGAGCAAGATATCTTGCTACAACCAAGTTATTTGGGACTTTAGCCAACAGTTGGCGGTTCCAAGGTAACTGGACCGAATATCTACCTTCTTCATCTACAACACTACTCCTGAAGTCTTCCAATTCCTTATCATTCTCTTCCTCCTTAGAAGGTACACATATAAGCTCTAGGTCTAGTAGTCTATCAAGTCCAGTCTGAACTTGACTCTCGTCTGAAACGTCTAATAAGGAGGTACATACCTTTGGAGCGTCAAAAAAGTTAGTTAACACCTTACAGAAACGGTTTTCGTTTAATTTACCTTTGGCAACTTTCCTTTTGATTTTCGTTTTAGTTTCGCTGTCAAGTGACAGAGAAGGTTTACAAGATTTACCATCAACATTTCTTTTGACTGAGGTTGTAAGATTATTATCTAGCTTCCTAGTTTTAGGAGGAACAAGAGAAGTTGGAGAGGAGTTGTAACATTTTAACTCCCAAGAGGCAGAAAACCGTTAGAAACGCGCATGACCTTATAGCCAATAACATTCTGTAATTCAAGTACTTTAAAAGTTTGAAGAGCATCCACACCCAAAATCCCTTGGACTTGGATGCTATCATTAATAATTTCAGGAAAAGAAGTCGACAAATGAAATTTAGTTTTCAAAGTTTCGAGTCTAGCCGTCATATCTTTCATGCCCATCTGGAGCCTTAAATTTTTCATTGCGAAGACATCAAGCTCATGCTTCTCACTGTCCGGAAGCACGACTTCAATGCTAATTTGCTTACCAATTAAAAGAACAGAAGCACCTACTGTATCAATAGTTTGCTCCCGCAGATCCCCATCAGAAAAGTCAGAACTCAAGGAATCTAAGTCAACCACCGTAGTCTGACTACCAGTGTCTATTGAGTAGTTAAGACGTTTCGTTACACCACCATATTTGGTTGTAAGAGCTAAAAGAGGGCACATCCTAAGACGTGCCTTTAACCGTCAGGTTGATGTAGCATAAAGAACACCAGTTTCAATGAATTTAGGACATAAAGGGCTAACATGAGAGTTAGCTTTGCACAGGGAACACAGAAATGGGAGACCCTTAACTTTGGAAGGACACGCACTAGACAAATGTTTGCAACTCAGACAGATAGTACACAATTTTAATTCACCAGCCCGCTTCACACGCTTCTCGTGCGAATCGAATCGCCTACATGAAAACGAAGCAGGGTTAGCCTGGTTACAGAATCGACATACCTTAACAACAGGCGGCTTAGGAGGCCTAGGCGAATGTTGCGTTTTGTCCCTAACCTCAGTCCGGGTCGCCACTTCTACATCCTTACAACGGAATACACGTGCCGGTTTAGAGTTGCTTTTTGTTTCAAGAAGCGAAAGCACTTTGTGCGCATTCTCAAACATATCTAAAGAAAAGAAACTCGCTTTAGAATAGCGCAGGAGTTCCAGCAGAAAAAAATCAGGAAGTTTAGTTTTAATGACAGCAGAAAGGAGAAGGTTTCCCGATTTCTCTCCCGAGAAATCCAAACCCAGCTTGGAAAGCTCACGAAGGCGAAACTTAATCTTAGATAGGAAAGAATTTATTTCGGCTAGACTCTGAACACTGGACAGCTAAGTACCTCATCAAGAGCTAATGAGATTAACCTATCAGCGTTGAGGAAATTTTGCTTAAGTAAAGCCAAGCAGACTGAAAACTAGTCTCTTCATTAGGAAGTCCCTCTATCAAACTGAGAGCTCTCCCTTGAAGTTGATTTTCAAGAAAAATTAATTTTTGCCTTTCACTCATGCTAGTATAAGCTTGAAGGGCATTAGAAAAAGACTCTTGAAAGTGAAGGAAGTTAAAGAGGCAGCCTTCATTGTCACTGAATTTTTTCAGTATCAGCTGAAGAGCTCTAAAGATGTTTAAAGGTTCATCAGAAGGAGAAACCTTAGACACAGAAGGTAAACCGGTATCACTAGAGTTCTACACCTGGGAAGGGGAAATTAGTTTTTTAAGTGCTACAATTAACTCAATCACCTGAACCTCGTACTCTGCCCTCCCAGCTAGTTCCTCCTCAGAAACCTTATCAATATCAATAAGAATAGTAGAGGACAATAGTCTAAAGGACTGCAGCAGTCCACTCAACTGAGGGATAGCTTCCACAAGAAAGGCAGTCTCAAAGCTAGGGGAAAGTGTTTTTTTTTTCTAAGAGAGGTAATGCTACATTTTATGCCCCGCAATCTAATGCTTAAGGCTAAGGCAGCATATTTTTCAGTGTCCAAAATCAAATTTCAATGCTTATCAGAAAAAGGAAAATTAACACAGTCACGTCTACACCCTAGAGTGGACAAGTTACATCCCTTCAAAAATCATAGAAAAATACATTAATGCAAATAGAAATACACAAGCAGTACATTTTCCCCACCAATTACACTTTTAATTTTACACCATTTCTATTTTTAACGTTTTCACATTAAAGTTTTTTTTTTAAGAATACTTAACTATATTTTTAATGAGTGAACCTAATAAAGGTTAGACGAGATTCAACAGAGGCCAGAACCTGTAAGAATTGTAAGGTTCTAAAGCAACACAAAAAAAAGGGAACCTCGACTTACAACGCAACACCGGTTACACTCGTCTTTTATCTAATGAGACTGAGACCGGCCCTCGCTACTCCGGACAGCGGCTTTTAAGAAAACTTTTTTTTTTTAAGTTATAAAAGTTTTTTTTGTTGAAAAAGAAAAGGAAAAATTTAAGATGAGAATAGATAGATTTCAGGATTTAACCTGTCGAATTCTTGCCAAGCTCTACCATCACTAGCGGACGCTGAGATCAAGCCGGCTGAATTGCCTTTTAGGCAAAACTGCACAAAAGCAGCACGGCTTACAACACTTTAGGCTCTCAAAAGAGTGTCTCTTATAAAGAAAAAGTTAGAAAAATATTTTCGAATGAAATTTTCGAAAATGATTTAAGAGATTTAAATTAAGTTTGCAGTAGTATAATTTTCGAATAAAATTTGTGTGCTTCCACCCGACCCAGTGAACACTAACCCCGAATTAACGGGCCCTACTGCACACAAATTACCGGGCACCCATCTGGGGCCGGTAACGCTGAAATAATGATAATTAATGACAAGCTGAGCATGATTAGCTTAGGGGCTCACCTGAAGATTCGAAAATTATGTTCAGGCGAACACTTTTCATTGTAGCCGGCTGTCGAGGACGCAAGAGTCCCCGGTAGCGAGGGTCGGTTTGCTGGAGTGCCGCGGAGCACAATGGAAGTTGCACCCGCGCTCACAGCTGAGTTAAGTCTCTCGTGTCGACCTCTGGCAGACACGCTCGTTAGCTTGCCCGAATCCGTTGCTGTGGCTTGGGACTCGCAACAAGAAGAGCAGACGAACGTTTTAGTGTTTGCATATACGTTTTTTGCCGAAGATGTTAGGAACCCCCGCCATTGCTCCGCTTAGTCGTAAATTACCAGCGTTATTAATTTTTAGGCTAATTAAGAGGATCACAGCCCAAGAAATTTATTGCGGAAGGCCTTTAAATCTGCCTTACAAAGTCCGCAAAGGACCTCAGCGTTCGAGCAACGGCTTGAATTTCGACAATTGAAAGAAAAACATAGAAAATGCAGTCCGTTTAGTTAAGTTGATCTAAGTTTCAAAATTGATGTAAATAGCGCCCTAACAGTGAAATGTGAACAGTAACTAGTATGCTAAATAAATATCTACCTAGCTCGGAGAAAATATTTTACTACACCATATCTATATATGAAATTTTCTACGCAAAAATTAATGCTAAAAAAATTCAGAGAAGTCAGAAACATGAAAATGATTGTTGCATAATGCTCACCAAAATATTTTACAGCACAGTTAGAGCAATTCATGAACTTATTTACTCACATAATGTAACAATGTACCCACGAGCTTCAGAAACAAAAAATTGACACACGAGCTTAACGATAAGATTATGCGACATAAATTTTAAGAATGCAGTTAATTTTCAATAAAGTTTGTAGTATGCTTCTTCAGGCTACTTTACGCTTTGGGCAGACTATGAATATCTAAGGACTTTGAATATCAATGCCTGAAGAGAGGGCCTGAGGTACAAACAAACCTAATGGGGTAAGCAAACACAACCGGAGTAAATGCCGTTCTATTATGAATATCGCCGACAGTGATGGCATTTGAGGAAAAATTGCTGTCACGTAGGAACGCACCAAGAAACGTCTTGGAGGAACATCAGATGACGTAGAGTTGCAGCACGGATGGCGGTAAAATGACTATTGAGTGCGAAGCGACGGCAGAGGCAGTAGAAACTATTGTTGGTGAAGCGTCTTCGGTGAATGTTGTGAAGGTCGAAGTCGCTGAGAGGAGACTGGCTGAGCTTCTTCTGCACCTCCTTATGTAGGGCCTGGTGAGTGGGTGGCGCGCTGAGCACGCGTCCCCATGGGTTGGTGGTTAGGCAAGGCTTAGGCCAATCCGAAAATCGCATTGAAGATCGCTGTTGCGTGGGGTGGCGGCTGGTCGCTTGAACCTTGTGTGGTGGGGTGCACGCGAATTGCTTGTTGAGACCACCACAGCCGGTGATGGTTTGCCCGTACACCATATCAGCAGGTAAAATGTTGGAATCTGAGTGTGGTGTTGCTCTGATATTAGAAGTATGAGGGGCAAGGCCACCCAGTTCGCAACCGTTACTCGGTGGCTTTCAATGCTTCTTTCAGTCGCCGATGTAGCCTTTCCACCAAGCCGTTGCTTTGTAGATGATTGGGTGTAGTTCGGTGTCGCTTCGTGCCCAAAGCTGCCAAGAGATTCTTCCAAAGCGTTGACTCGAATTGTACACCTTAATCCGTAATGATCGTTGTCGGGATTCCAAACAAAAACACCCATCCCTGCAGAAAAGCGCGGGCCGATGTTTCTGCCGTAAATCCGTCACTAGCGTTGCCGTGCATCGCCTCGTGAAACTATAATATTGTCTGCCTAGCCTAGCTGAAATATTAATGGTGCCTAATCCAATAGCCTATCCAATGAACATATCCATTCCAACTGTAGACATCAGTAAAAATGGCACATAGCAAAGCAAAATATGGCAACAACTCACATAGATTAATAGTTAACCCACCTCTAAAATATATTTCTTGTTTCTAGCAACTCTAAATTGGGGCTTAGGCCAATCGAGAGCGAAACAGAAATTGGAATATAGGAAACACATAAGTATAGACAGAGTGAGAAATAGAAATGGCAGTCTTAGAGTTAAGTAGGATTGGCCAAACCTTAACCTAAGGGGACACTTGACCGCCATGTACTTGTTGACACGTCAAGATCTCAAACGTAACTAACTGCGACTGCGGACGATCCGTAGTGTTGCCACCATGATGTCTCTAACTAGTAACCTAAATTTTACACTATATTACAGAAATGATCAATACACGCAAGCAGAGACCGAAAATTCTGCGATACGGGCAGGGGTCTAACGATGTGTACATGTATGGCCTGGAATCGTTCATTTGGAACTGGCATTTTTCCAGGTGGACTTTTGACGTGCGTCGTAACCTTGCTTGATTGACACGGGATACACTCTCGTGTCCACTTTCTAACATCCTTGCTGATGCCGGGCCAAACTTTCCGTTGGCCGTTGTCACAGGAGGTCTTGTGTTTCTTGAATGCCTGGATGACTGGCTCCATGAAAATGCGTGAATATTGTTTTCCGGTAATTTTTGAGGATGTATGGCCTCTTATGGACACGTCGCACCGAAGGGGCATGTTGCTGATGCGAGTTTCGATCTGTCGTATCTTCAGGGCACTCTTTGATGCGGGATGCAGGAGCTCTTCCAATTCTTTATCTTCAATCTGCTCTTCTATTATCGCAATGTAGTTGATTGAAGTTTTCTGGGAGAATTGCAGATACCATACGCGGCAGTGCGTTCGATACCGTGTTGGTAGTGCCACTGATATGGGTGATTTCACAGTCAAACTGTGAGAGATTCGACAGCTGTCTGGCCACGCGAGGGCTTCTGCCCTCCGTAGATTTTTGAAGAGCGAAGCAAAGTGTTCGATGATCCATCTTGATTTCAAAAGACCCTCCAAAAAATGTTCATAGTGTTTAACTGCTAAGAAGATAGCAATTAACTATCGGTCGTACGTGCTATCAATGCGTTGCGCGTCATCCAACTTTTTTGAAAAGAATGTCACTGGTAGTTGCTCTTCTTCGATTTCCTGTTGTAAAACAGCCCCCACCGCATTGGCCGAGGCCTTCGTAACTAGGATCATATTGCCTTCTGGGGCTGGGTGTGCCAACACGGGGAGATGGGTGTCAGGGCAAAATCTAGCCCTGAGTTCGCAAAGCCAAATTGGACGAAGGACAACTTATAAACCGTATCTTGGAAGGATTTCATGATTAAAATTTCTAGTACAACAAAGTGAGGATAAACAATCTCGAAAGTTACTGACTTTTAATAGAAACAAAGACAAAACAAAACTTTAAAACGACCACAAAATTAAGGATTAGACTAAAGACGAGATAGACAAACTGCAATAAATTAATTATACAAAGTTGTAATACTTCAGTTCACTAAGCAATAATTCTAGGTTGCACTCGGTTAAGAAGAACTTCATTTAAGTTACAGAATAAACTTTAGCTATACTGAATGCTTAGGTACAATGCTAAATGAACCTGAAATGAAATCTGCATTGATGCGTCTGATTCTTAAAATAAAAAACAAGGCGAAAATTGGCTGTAAGTATGGTCATTTTTTTAAGAATAACGAAGCCTAAATGAATGAAATTGAGCGTTTCGAACTAAACAGTTCATCTTCAGTAAAAGAATTCTGCGATAAAACAAATATGAATAAATTAAAACTACATGTTGTGTTTTAATATATGCGTCGATATAATGTGGCACTGATTTTGTGAGTTAGAGCTCCGGAAGCCTTTGTTATGTTCCTCCTTTACGATCGAGCTCCCGAAACGGTTTTTACGCACTTCCTTTACGAGCTCCGGAAGTCTTTGTTACGCGCTCTTGCCTGACATCCGGGCACGGCCGGTTTAAGAGGAAGTCTGTAACCGACAGAGAACAGTACACAGATTCGTGCGTACCAGAGTGTTTCTTTCTCCAGCCTTGGTAGTCTAAAGCTACTGAAACTGTAGTTTGCAGCTACAGCTAACTAAACCTCATGTTGTGTTGAAAGAAACCTACACAACGTATTTGGCGACGAAGATTTCGAATCTACAACGTGAATTTGAACTTTAAAAGTGCTTTGAAACCAAGATGGCGTATTCTACTCTTAGCTGTCCTCCATCCGACGTTGAAGTAAAAAAAGTGTGTGAATTTCTGCACAGATTATAAGTGCAGTGTGCAGACTCTCTTCAGAAGGCGAGAAGCAATGGCAGTAAGAAAGCTAGCGTTATAGTCAAAGCTTTGCCTGTAAACATCATTACTGATCTACAACGAAGAATTAATCCTACGATACCTGCTGATGCTACTTATGTGACGAGAAGTTTTTTCAACGCAGAGTTCACGCGAGTCTCTGCAGCGGAAAAACGAAGTCACTCTACAGAAACCTAGGAACGATACTGGTGACGGTAACTCTGTTCATAATTTCTCTGATGTACATAATTACTTGAATGATTCCCATTTATTAGAACACACACCCCTGTAATTCCCGTTACTAAAGAGCTTACGATATTGAAATGCCATTCAAATAGTAAACCTGTTGAATTTCTTCTTGACAATGGCAGTGTAGTCTCGACTATACGTAAAAGTGATGCACTTGCTGTTGGTGCTGTTATAAATCCTACGTGTGGTAAAGTGCTTGGATACAGTGGTAGCTCTGTAAATTTGCATAGTCAATCTTCAGTAATCATTAGTTATAAAGACGTTAGTTTTAATCATAAGCTTCTCATTGTGGAAGATGATAGAATCAAATTACTTGGCTGCGATATTTGTTCTAAACTTAACGTATATGTTGTCATCCCTGATCAATGCTACATCATAAACAAAACAGATTCTCACAGTTGGCCGAGAAGCTTGTGTTCGGAATATGATGCGTACTGGTCATCTGATTCACAGTCTAGCGTTAGAGATACCGTTCAACTATATGTGTTGCCTAATTCAGTTCCTGTGTTTTGTAATGCACGCCCTGTTCCTGTAACACTAAAAGACTCTGTCAAAACCGAACTGGAGCGCTTGCAGAGCATGGGTAAATTTTTTAAAGTGTATGATAGCCAACGGGCATCTCCTACCGTTAATGTTATAAAGTCTGACGGCAGAGTAAGAATCTGTGGAGATTTTTCAGCCTCCATTAACAATTGGTTGAATCCTGTTCAATCCGTCCTACCTGTTATTGATGATGTAATTTCTCAAGTCGGCAACGCAAAGTTTTTCTCCAAAATTGATTTGTCAAATGCGTTTCTGCAAATTCCTTTGGACGAAGAATCAAAAAGTTTACGACGATTAACACATCGGAAGGTTTAATTATATATAATTACTTACCTTATGGTTTGCGTGCAAGTCCCGGTATTTTTCAAGCGTTCATGAATAAAACTCTTTCTGGCATCGATAATATCATTGTGTACCAGGATGATCTACTCATTTTGTCCTCTTCTTATGATTTTCATTTGGAAGTTCTTGACAAAGTCTTGTTTGTCCTCAAAAATGCTGGAATTCGCTTTTATCTCTCTGAATGTGCCTTTCTAACTGATCATGGGTCCTATCTAGGATACGTTTTCGATAACAAAGGTGTTCACCCTAATTCTGAGAAAATAGATGCAATTTTCAATGTTCATGTTCCCAAAAACCTCAAACAGTTGCAAGCTCTTGTTGGATTATGTAATTTCTATAGTCGTTTTGTACCCAACTTTTCTCATTGCATACATCCTCTGTATTTGCTACTAAAGAAATATGAACCTTTCCAGTGGACTTCAGAAAAAGATAAAAGTGTCCATATAATCAAGGATATCTTTCGTTCGCATAAAACTGTAAAATTGTTTGATCCCGACCATGAAACTTTTCTTGAAACTGATAGTTCTAGCCATGGGGTGGCTGCCGTACTTATGCAAAGCGTTGATTCTTCTTATGATTGGTGTCCTGTTCAATTTGCTTCAAGATCTCTGAATAATGCAGAACGAAACTGTTCTAACATCGAAAGAGAGAGCCTTAGTGTTGTTTTCGACGTCGAAAAATTCAAGAAATTTCTTCTTGGTGCTAAGTTCCTTATTCATAACGATCAAAAACCCCTTTGTAAACTTTTTGAACATAACAAAGGCGTACCTCTCAATTGTTCCGCTCGTATTCGAAGATGGGCTCTCAAACTCTCCCAGTTTGACTGTGTTCTCAACTCTTCGAAAGGTTAATGTAAAGTAAATGGTGATTGTCTTAGTAGGATCCCCCTACCCACGACTGTAACAGAACTAGAACCGTACGAA
>JACJUY010008188.1:30716-51830 GCA_014220935.1 Platorchestia sp. MABIK
TCACTTCAACTGGCGGCGGGATCCACTGCCGCAATTTCTCGAGTCATGAACGCCAGTGTATCAGGGCCTTTAGGGTGCCCTGAGCCAGCACCCCCAGGAGCTGAGCTCGCCGTCAATGTGAACCATGGAGCTATGTGAACCACTCAGCCACAAGTACACACTACACGAGCGTCGCCCCTATACCTCTGTCTCCGGGTCCCTCACGCGCCTCACCGCAGTCGAGTCGCGTGCGACTCGGCTTGCGGTCGGACACCTAAGCCTCTCAGCCTATGCTTTTGCAATTTTCGTTATCATTGACTACTTAAATTTTGTAAGACCTAAGCCAATTAAATTAGACTGTTCCTGAGGTGTTTTCATTTCCTCCTGATCACGAAAACTTATTCTTTCGAATATTGTATCATCTTCCATTGATGATCATTCCTTCCACATTAACAACGGCTAATATGGCTGGTAATCCAATTCCCATTATTGCTTTTTCATTTTCTGAATACATTTACCGTCCTTCATTGGCAGTGCTCTCAACAGTCTATTACATACCAATATGCATGCGTTAAAACTGACCCAGAACTCGATTGAATTTGAACTTCGTTCTCATGGTGCCCAATGAATGCTTTACCGAAAGGATTTCCCACATTATTTAAAGAACAACAAAATAAAAATATGCATTAAAATTTTAGGTCTCATTTCCTGAAAATAAATTTAATGAAAAAATCCCCTCCAAAAGAGAATTTTTGATAAAAATTTTAATTTAAAAAATCTTAAAATAGAATTTTTTCTACCATGAATTCTCACACCTCCTTTTATTTACAATTTAATTTTGTTTGATTGATCAATGTCAATTTCTCACTTCAGCCTGTGTTGAGGCTAAATATATTTTCTAGTGATAATACTTCTCAGTTAACAATTGTTAACATGAGCAGTACAACTACTCAAACAAAGGCTAACACTTTATCGTCGATATTTCGCTCTATAAATTCATCAGCAAACACGGATTTATGGATAAACGGAAAGGCTGATGATAACGGTGACTCAAATGACATCCTCCGATGACACACAACAATGCTTCAGGTTGCAAATGCAGAAAGAATGTTGGTTCAAAATTTGACTTGAAAATCAACTCATTTGAGTTTGACTGAACACGTAAAATTCTCGCTTTTCAACAGTGTTATGAAGAATGACAGTTTCGTTCTAGCTCTAAATCAACAATACCCATTACTTAATGATGCCAAATGTTTTCGTGAACAATTTTAATGTTCGTCAGTATAATTCATTGCGGTATACAGTCCATTACAAAATGTGCGTTGCTAAGATTTGAATTTTACTGAATAACTTAATTGAATCATGATTTGAAATTATAAATTAAAATTTAAAGATGAATTTTACTCCCTACTACTGCAGTTCGCGGACGCTAACATCGAGCAAATCTTTTCTTCTTCCAGCATGTTGTCCAAAACCTAAAATTAAATCTTGTTAAAGCTGGTGACAAAAATTGGCATCGATACCAACTTATACTTTACCAACTGAATAGACATTTAGCAGTCCTTCGTTACATCCTTTTACAAGCTTCCCACATTGATTAACCATGCATTGACATTTTTGTTCAGCCATATAGTCTTGCAATGTTAAACATTTCCCACCCTTGCGCTCACATCCTTTTCTCAACACATGCATATACCACTGATCTGACATGCCATAGAAGAACACAAATTTGTCACGTGCATAAAAGCAATCGCTGGCCGAAAGCAATCTTCTCTGAACCGAAATATTGACGCTAGGCTTTTTATTTATACCTTCAAGGTTGAGTCAACTTTACTCTATGTCACCCTGTACAATGCACATCAGTATTCTCCTCATACGTGAATAGCACGTTCCCTTACATTTGCACTTGACTCGTTGCACATTCATTTCAACGTGATGTCATTCATTGTGTTATACCCAACAATTGCTATTTTTGAAATGTCGTAGACAGTATATGAAATAAATTTCGAAACAAATAATGATGTGATGAGGAAAACGCCATATGTTTCATTCATTCTGTAGATACGAGGCATAAACTCTTCAAGCTCTGCTCACTGCTCAATCATCTATAACAACACTTTCATTTACCTTGTGTATTCATGCCCCACAACTTCGTTAAGCACCTATTGAAATATCGAATATAATACTTCGAAACGTGCAGCGCATCGAGTAATCGCCTAATTTTGCCATTGCAATTTAAATACCAGCATTGCATCAATAAGAATTAACACTCCGACCAGAGAATGTCAAGTCCCCACTTTACAATTAGGTACACCTTATTTCTTGAAATAAAATACCTTTAATACTTTCTAACAAACTATCATTTCACGCTTCAATACTATCATGTTTTTCTGCTCTTCAAATTTCTCTCATAAACTTCAATCTTTTTCCATAGTCTTCCTTCTCAATTCATTTTTTCTTTTCTGTGCGCTAAATTCCTGCACGTGAATTCATCTTACCTTATGCATAGGTTTCCCGTTCTCTTAATTAACCCCATACTAAATGGTACCTTCATCCTTCTTCCCTTTCACAACCCCTTGTAGAGAGAGAGGTTTAACTTCCATATAATCAATCATCTCCATTATCGTACAACAATGTTATCAACTATATCGCCAATTTGGTGACGATGCCGAGTAAAACTAATAACAAATATGTGAATACTTCATTGTGGTTATTTTTATTCTGAAGCGGTCTAAACTGTCACAAAACCGCCATTTCGTCCGTATATAAAATCAAATGTTTTCTCCATATACAATATTTTACGGACAGTAAAATACATTTGCCGCCGATGGAGTTGGTCATGGTAGCCGAATGGTTAAAAGCGCACCCTGCCGTGGAGCAATTGGGGTTTCCAATTTCAGCGCTACGCGGCAATTTTTCCCGTTGGGTAAAGGAAAAACTCAAGCACACTACCCTATTCTACCCAAGTGTCGGAAATGGGTACCGACCTGACCGGGGAATTACCGTCATTGCGTCCTCGTGTTACATAAAAAAACATCTGAAAAACCAATGTAGAAAATAATACGTATCACGCTTGTTGCTTTGGACCAGAGCACCCTTCAAAATGTTTTTCCTCATCCGCTACAAGCAATTAAAAGTTCACTTTTTTACTTGCACTCCGACCTTATATTCAATTCACCATGCATATATTAATGTACATATGAATTTGTTACACTTTTGCTCCGCTCATATTACTTCAATTATAAACACCTGCCCACTTCAAATCTCCTCTCGCACCTGCATTCGTACCCAGGCTTCACTCGCACTCCCTGCCTAAATTCGCCTTTCGTTTTGAACACAAACGAAACATTTTTCTATTTAATTCCCTGTATTTATTTATAACCCCTCGGTTAACATTATCACACCACTTTGTACTCTCTTTCATGCTCGTTTCACTCTTGTCTTTGAATTAAAATTTGGGAATTACAATCTAAATAATCACAAAAAATAATTCAACCCTCGTTTCAAACCTGACCAACTATAAAAAACCGCTATCAACGGTAAAACAAAATGAGATTCATCGTCATCCACCATTTACCTCAAAAACATTCGAATCTTGGAAAAAATAATCCACAATCTTCATAAAGCAACAGCTTCACGATAAGACACTGAATACTACGATCATGCTTCTCTCTCCAGTCTTCTTCAGAAAGACCTCGCCAACAAAGCATAACAAAATTTCTTCACACGGTAAGCAGCAATTCAAGCTCACTGTTCCTTAAGCTGTGCTTTAACTACATACCACCGTATTGTACATCTTTCTTTCGACGCCTGTGCCTCATCCGCTGTAAGTTTCACCAATCATGTGCAAAGTGTTATTTAACATAGGCAGTCTATAACATAGACTAGTGAATTTAAGAGTTAACTCTTTTTCGAAATTTACCGGTGATTCTATCTTAATACTCCTTTCTCTGCGTTCTTCTGTGGTGGAAGTGTATTTCTTACTCTAGGGTACGGCCAGACTGTACGCGTTGGCGCTGACGCGTGCGTACGCTGCACGCTGTTTCACGCTTTCATTTGAATGGAAATGGCCACACTGCACACTGCACACTGACGCGCGCGTTCATCGAGAAGCATCGGGGGCTGGGTTGCCGATTTAACCCGAACCCTTATCAATATCCTTTAGTCCTAAAAAATTTTCAACTTATCCCTGACGCGTTTTTTAACCCATTTTGTGCTTGTTTAACTCGTTTTTAGCCCGTTTTGTTTATTTTTTCATAAAAAAAACAGAGTTGAAGAGACTTATCGAGTGTACCTACAAGAAAATCTCTGTAAAAGTTCAATATCTAGCATATTTAGAGTATTTTATACACAACTGTTGTCTCTATGCATAGTATCTACTCAAAATTACCTAAACCTCATTGCATCATCTGGTTAGAATCAAGTCCATTGCTCGTTGAAACTCCAATGGTTTAATCTGACAGAAGGGATGAGAAAGTAACTTATTCTGTTCTATTTGGCGGCAGTTCAGCATGAAAACAGTGGCAGTAACATTGTGTGTGGTCATTTCACTTGATTTATTGTAGGAATTCGTTCAAAGTCTTCAGTTTTGGCAAAATTTTAGCATTGGATTCTTCTTTTGATCTGCGTTCGACAAAATTAAACCACCATGGAAAAAGAGGACACGCAAATGTTCAGAAGCGAGTGGCTTAATAATCCAAGGTATAAAGATTCGTCGCAGCGAATTGAAAGCGACAGTGCAAAATGTCGTCGTAAGTATTACAAGTGTGTAATTTCTGCTAAAACATTTGACATAGATAGACATATTTCTACTGCAAAATATAAGACAGCTATGAAACCTTTCGGTGCTCAGCGGTCTATTCTACTTTCGTTTGTTAAGTGGAAATTAATGGCACCAAAAGAGTCGAGTGTAAACTTGCTCTATTCCTTGCTTGCCATGGTGCTATTTCTCAGTCAGATCATTTAGGTAATGTTCGCAAAGCCTTCTTCTCTGTTGGTACAAGTAGCAACGACTTGAAACTCCACCGTACCTTGTGCACAGGTATAGTTTGTTATGTTCCGGCTTCCCATCTACAACAAGATTTGGTCTATGATATTGGTGATGGGAATTTTAGCATGATAATTGATGAAAGCAATGATTTTTCAACTAATAAATTATTGGGCCTGATTATCAGATATTTCTCGAAATCGAGAAACGATATTGTAGCCAGTCTGTTGGATTTAATTCGATTGAATGCAGGCATGGCTGTGGCTGTTTGCACTGCAATTAAATCAAATCTGAAAGAAAATGTTTTGAGGTTGGAAAATCTTGTTGGCATTGGCAGTGACAACGCATCAGTAATGATAGGAAAACGTACTGGTGTGCATGCTCAGCTGAAAACAAACACCTAACTCAATTCTCATCAAGTGGGTATGCCATCCCATCCAATTTGCTGTTTCAAGTTCAGTTGTACAAGCACTTCCTCGACTTTTGGAGTTCCTCTCATCAAAGAATCTTACAAATGGTTTGTCCATTCATCTCTGAGGCGAAACAAATCCAATGTAATTTATGGAACGCTGAATGATGATAAACTGCCAATGAAATTAATTATGTGTAACGAAACTAGATGGTTATTAATTGTCAAAGCAGTTTATCGAATTCACGATCAGTGGATTGCATTGAAGACCCATTTTGAAATTACAAAATCTCAAAAACGTTGCAACAATTCTGAACAATTGTTCTCAATGTTTTGCGATTAACGAACCTATCTTTGCTTATCCTTTTTGAAACCAATTTTTGATGAGGTCAGCAGAACGAATAAACTGTTTAAGTTATTGAATGATTTTCAATAATTAATTTGCTCTCTTGCTTCATAGATCGTCATTTCTGGCGCAACAATAATTATTGATGAAAATATAAACTTCAGAGAGAAGTTATATGGCAATCCAGATTTAAGTCACATTTTTGAAACAGAATTTACGAAAGCAAGTAGCAAAGTAAGTGAAAAGAAGTACATTCGGCAATGAAGCATCAATTTCTGAATGGAGCTAATAGAATTACGATCGCGCCTTCCTTACAATTACATAATTTTCAAGTCAATGTCAGTATTAAGTATCAAGTCTTGCTTGAATCCTGTAAAATTGACATAATTCCATTGGCAAGAATGTTTATCTCCATTCTCTCAGACCTTACTAAACTAGATTTTCAGAGATCGCAGTTGCAAACAGTGCTTCGGAAGACAGTGAATAAAGAACGAAGTACAGTCAATTTCTGAGGCGAAGTTCTCAAATGACAGAGATTCCTCAAATGAAAATACCTTCCAAAATCTTTACAAATTCGCTTTAATGATTTTGTGTCATTCTAATGCTGATGCTGAGAGAGCATTCAGACAAGTAAACACAATTAAAAACAAGTTTCTAAACAAGATGAATGTATCAACAGTATGCAGACAATACGGCATGGTCTAAAACGTTATAGACAACGCTGCTATGATTTTGATGTTCCCCTGGGTGTAATTAAGATTAGATTAGTCGTTAGTTTTAGCCTCCCTGTCCGCAGCAACAAAGCGATCCAAAGAGAGGAAGGAGGAAGGCACTTTTTAGTATGGAGTTAAGGAAACGCGGAATCTACGCAGAAAGGGCATAGAATCAGTGAGTTATGAAAGAAGATTATGAAACAAGACCAAAGTTGAAGAAGAGAGTAGTAGGTGCTGAAAAACAGGACAGCAGTGAACCGTAAGAAGGTGGTCCTTAACATAACAAAAAACATTTTATATCAACAAAAAGAAGGCCTACCTAACTCTCAGCTCGGGCCCTCACACTGTCCCCCTGGAAGCGCTAATTCCCATTGATACAATAATTGTATCCCCCTGAGGAGGATGTAGTTAAGAAAATTGGGACCAATGAAATGTTTGAAACCAGAAAGACCGAAGATGCTAATGAACAATTGAAATTAGTTGCTGCATTGGATGACAAAACTTCAAAAAATCTTTGGTTCAGCTCATCAAAGGTAAGATTATAGGTCATATTTAAATCAAAATAGTGTTTTAAATAAATAGATTAAATTAAATAGATTGCTTATGAACACCCTGTCGCAGTGCTGAGGGTGAGAAGCGTCCAAAATGGCAGGCATTGCCTGAATAGAAGAGAGTAGCAGCTCTACTACATCCATCACTCACGGCTGCTCGAGACACACTGAACGCGCCGCGCAGCGTCAAATATTTCTCCCAAGTAATCTTGAATTTTGACAGCGCGACGCAGCGTCTGTGCGCTTTGGTCTGCTTGCACCCGTCCGCGTCTAGTGTGGCCGCTCTCATAGCAATACATGTTTTTAATATTGCAGCTACTGCCTGCGTACGCGCGCGTCAGCGCCAACGCGTTCAGTCTGGCCGTACCCTAATTAAGCTTATGGGCGATGGTCTCTCTGAGCTACTCCTGTGCTTGGCGGGTCAGTAACTTCGCAGTATAGCGCAAGTCCTTTTCCAATGATAACGGTTAATCGGTACGTAAAATCCGCCATTCTAATATTCAAATTAGAGTCTAACATTGTGGAATTAACCTCGATCAAAGTATTGAGATTCATATCTTCATAGAATTGTACAAATTGCCGTCTGTTGGCACTAGAGATCATGTGTCTGCACACTTTTCAATGTAAGACCACATTGTTTCCCCACATTCATGCGGCCCGGCGAAATGAAAAATGAAAGTAATGTAACTTTATTCTTCATGCCAGTTGCGTGATAATTACTTTTTCAAACCGCCACACTGAAATTTCTTCGACGGACCGCATAAATTGTGTAACGGACTAGATGTGGCCCGCGGGCCAAATTTGGCAGACCCCTACTCTAGATCATGAACATTTATTTTTATTCGAATGTTCGATCCGTCACATTCATTCCCAAGACATTCGATCATTAAATATTGCTGTCCAAGTCTCGTGAAAGATAACCCTGTCACAATTTATGTCGTGACGCCGATGTCGCGATCTAAACTACTGCCCTATATTTGAGCTTGCTCCTCTTGGCCATCATTCTCATATACCCATTCATAGTCGATTTTCACGTATTCGACTTTTTTGTACGAACGCAGCGTGTGCCGAACTCCTGGGTTTCCTGCTTAAATGAAATACGCTTCTTCAAAACTAGCTGAAATTGCAATCCTTAATAGAGAAAAAGTTTCTCAATGCATGAATGATCAATCTCATGAATAAATCATTCCCGAGTTATAGTTCATGCACGTCATGAAGCTGGTATTAGAAAACGGTAAACCTCATTACAGCGTCTTGACTAGATTTGTTTCTGTTCTTCCAACTGAGTATAATTCATCGCGATTTACCTCGACGCATGATCTCGCGTACGGAGCATCAAACGCTTTCTACGTTGCCCTGCCAAAATTATTGCACCTCAAATGTACGAAACTATTCTCCTTGAAATGGCTTCTCCCAGCAAAGAAATATGAAGTCAGGAAACTATACTGTGGCAAAGTTTTCTTAGTCCTAGTTAATTTACCTCCAAATAGCCTTGCTGCAGTCCTGTTTTTCGGTGCAAGTAAACTTTAACTTTTATAGTTTAGTTGCCAAACCCCCAAACCCCCGGAAGTGACAATTAATTATTATACTGATATGAGCACATGAAATTTTTTGGTCAAATTTTCAAATTAAAGTAATCGANGACGCTTACAAAGAATTTCCAAATCTCGCGATATTTTATCAGTGTAGTCTCCAAAATACGGGAAAACGCAATAGAGACGTTGCAAAGGTTCTATCACGGCATTTGTGACGGAGTATTTTCTAGCCAAAATTTTTTTAATATTTTCAATACATCAAATCAATACAATAGACGTAGGGCAGCCATTTTTTCGTAAAAAAATTTGTAAAAAAGAAAGCTCCATATGAAGATCGACGTAATTAGAACAAATATGGAATGCACGATTTAGCAAGGTTTTTATAGTATTAATTTTGAATCTATAGTTACAGAAAATAAAATAGCTTAAGCCCAAACCAGTGAATGTAGGTTTGCGATAGGCAGATGAACTGAACGTACGGCCGCTTTTGGTAATTTTGGAATCCAAAAAAAATAAACAATTATTTGACTCAATTTCAATTGTGAATTTTTGGCTAGAAAATACTCCGTCACAAATGCCATGATAGAACCTTTGCAACGTCTTTATTGCGTTTTCCCGTATTTTGGAGACTACACTGATAAAATATCGCGAGATTTGGAAATTCTTTGTAAGCGTCATTTTCCTGCTGTAAAACTGTGTATTATTTCTGTTAATTCACTCAAAGTTGGGTCGTTCTTTCGCTACAAGGACGTGATTCCTAAACGGATGCGGGCATCCATTGTGTATAAGTTTAGTTGTGTACAGTGTACATCTGGTTATGTCGGCATGACGACTTTGCCATTCTATATTAGGATTGCCCAACACCGTGGAGTCAGCTACCGTAGCGGAAGACCTCTGACCCAACCGCTTCATTCATCAATCCGCCTGGCGCCTTCACAGCGAGCAGTGTTGTGACCGAATAGCAGAGGGAAATTTTTCCATTTTACGCACATCATCTAACGATTTAGATCTACGTATTTTAGAATCCCTTTTTATTTCAAAAGAAAAACCGGATCTTAATAGCGCCAAAAGTTCATACCCATTGCAAATTCACTTGTAGATTTTATTGTGCCTTTGTATTTTGTATAGAAGACTGATTTTCTATATTTTTCACTTGCAGACTGTTAACTGAAGATGGAGCTGGTCTCCGAAACGTTTTATAGAACTGACTTAGTTTTGAATATATAGTTAGTGTAAAATCTTAATTAAATATGATTTCAGTATGTGGTGCATTCTTCGTTTTTAAATTCCTAATGATCATTCGCCATACTGTAAATAATGCTGACGCAAAAGAGTTTACCGAAGTCAGAAAGAAGAAAACGATTGTTGCACAATGCTAACCAACCCATTTACCAGCATGAATGCAACAATATTCGTGAACTTGACTACTTAAAATAATGCAGTCACAATGTACTCCCGAGCGTTAGAAAGTGAATTTGCCACACGAAGCAAACAAAACGTTACACGACACGAATAAGAAGAAAACAGTTTATGTCCATTGAAGTTGATACAGGTAGTATACCCCAGATTACATTTGAATTAAGGCTTCTAAAAATTCATGGTTAATCAGCAGACATATTCAACTGCCAGACCATGAAAAACTCATTTAAAAAAATGTTTGACAATAAAAAAGTTTAATTTATTCTTTGGTCACCTTGCTAACAAAATAGCACAGCACTTCATTCAGAGTACATCAATAGACGAAACGCAATTTAGGATACGGTGAACAATAGAAAAGGAGAGCATAAATTGTATCCTTGTTGAAGTTGCTCACATAATTATTTATTTCTAAAAAATGCATTCTCGCTGATGAATAATATATACGTAAAAGACCCTAACAAACAGCAAGCAGCAGCTTCGATGTTCACATCGTCTGTTCGAAGTTACCGATATGAGATACGCTCGACATTGAGGACCCGACAGTTGTCGAGAAATATTCATGAGGACAATAACGCATATTACGAATTACAAACAGGAAAACTACGGTATATTTACCTTTTCAGACAAACAAATTAACAACGAAGACTAAAAAATTTTAGCGAGTAACATTTTACAGCATGTTTTCAAAATCACAACGCAGCAACAGTTCCGGTAGACCCTATCTAAGACGTGCAAGGTTTATCCTAAACAGCATTTATACATCATCAACACAGGACACTTTGATTTCACCCCTTCTTCATTGTTCTATCTCTAGTGCGCGAAGCGATTCTACACTTAGTCGGACCATCTGCTGAGTCAAAAGTGAAACTGCTGCACTACCTGCCTAGAAGGATGGTAATGGCATCGGGGCCCTACGACTACCATTGTAGTTGAAGTCATCAAGGCTTTTAGCTCTCAGGAACCCGAGCCCTTAAACTAAACTTATTTACAATTGCAGCAGTTTTTCACGAAATTGGAGAGAAACCCTTGGGGAAAGTGGACTTTCTTCGAAACGGTAACGTGCATCTGCATTCCGTCGATCATCTGCTCATTTTCGCTCGTGAATATTTAGAACTTTACGAGGAAACGGTTTATTGCATTTATTGATTAAAGACAAATTATGTAGTTCTCATTAGGCATTAGAAAAAAGTTAAATTCCAAGCATTAAAAAAATCTGGGAAAAAACGGCGACGCTTGCATGGGTAAGAGGGTGATCGAAGGCATTGCTATACAGGGGAAGAAGAAATGAGAGCTACAATGATTATGATTATTTTTTTCTCAAATAAATTGATAAAACTTGCGTCATCAAATCTCGCAACTTTACTAAACTCACATTATCATCAAATCAAGCTCACAACACGATTGTGAGAGATTTACAGAGGTGGGTCAGAGAAAGACATACTGCAAGATGTCGATTAAAAGACAGCGATAAAAAGTTTTGAGAATATAGTAGAGAACATTTTTATGTTCAGCACACTTTCAGGTCAAACTTCATTTTTCGACTAGACCGAAGTAGTTCACCAAGCCCTTTCTTGCTGCCATTAGATATAAAGTCTCAATCATCTTCATTAGGGTCGAAGTGATCGAATTAAAAGGATAAAGTACATACTTTAAAAAACGTNCTATGACAGAATACGCATCCTACATACTTAGAAGTTTGAAATAAGAGCATAGATAGGTAAACGAGGGAAACACATCTTATCGGGCGATTCCGCCGTTGTTATGCGGATCACCGGTGACTGCACCGCCATCTTGGGAGGAGCTGTGCACCCAGCTGGCACCGAATGTTCATCAGTAACCAGCACTGACACGGCAACAGAAACAACTGACTTGTAGAACTCAATTCAGTGACTACATCAACCTAATTTACTTTCCAACGCTGTGATTTACTTGAAATTAAGCGTAAAGGCCGCAAGGCTGTAACGCACGAGAATGCCCTCTCTTGTTCGCCCTTTCTCAATGAGCGTCTCCCCCCAACTGCCTGCCTGCCCTCGAATGAACCGCGTCGGTCACGTCACCTCCCTGAGTTGCTAGATTATAATTTTGATATTAACGCTCTAAAATATAAACAGGAGCTACTTCCTAAGCAATTCAAATACATGGATAATTAATTCAATAAATATAGTTAAAATAAAATCCCGTTAGAATACACAATATTAAGAAAAAAAACAACATGTAGTCGTACGTTGAAGTTCCTGGCAGTTGACGTTTCTTCCTCGTCATAACGATGTTTGATGTCCGTCCTTGCCGAGGCGATGTTTCTAGAAGGCTCTTGATGATGTTCTCGCAGACTCAGGCTTATAAAATTGTTCTTTTAGAACGTATAATGGATTGCAATGCTGGCCAGTCATCTCCTCCAGTTCTTAGCATTGTTTCCTTTCTTTGGTCGGAGACCAAAGACAGTTATACTGGAGAGTGTAACACATCTGCCTATACCTAACCCTTTGAGCACAAACCTCTTGTCCTGTGTGCAATTCTCTGCCTTGACGTATGTGACAACGTGAAAACAAATTTTTTTTGTGTTTTTTAAACTACGCAATTCCATAGACGATAAGAACATATGTGAACTTTATCAGTGATGTCATTTGGTGTCACGATGAAAGTGTTGGTGTTAAAACAGTGAAGCACCGAAAAAGATGAAAAAGAGGTGGTAAATTGGCTTACTTATCGAGGCCTCCCGGTCAGGGCTGACACTGAAGGGGGAATTCCCCAGATCTGGAGAAACGCTCGTAGTCGGGGGAATGGGGGAAACGCTCGTAAAACCAATAGATATGGGAAAATTTTGCTAGAAATCATTTTCAATGCAAAAATTGTGTGACATGAATAATTTTGAATTACAGAACAAGAAATACCTCCTTAACGACGAATAAGAGGCGATTTCAAGAAGTTTGAACGAGGATCGAACTCGTTCAGACTTGAAACGAGACGCTTCGATACAAACAGTCTGATGCTCACAGTCCTGGCACAGTTTTCAGCTCTCTGATATTCTTCAGCCTCTTCTTCTGAACCTCGTGCTCCTGCTCAGCCCCTCTCTTCCATGCACTGGATGAATATCTGAGAAGAACTTAGCTTTACGTCAGACAGAGATGCCTGACGTCGGCAGCGATCCAGGGGTTCAGGAGGCGGTGGTACACGCGTACTGCTTCTGTGTGTCATGATATTGATGTTTGTTTTGTTGGCATCATCACACAGACACACTCCTCCTCCTCCCGCCGCTGCTGGCAGTTCTATTCCCGTACCTGTTCATGTTTAGTTGTAAACACTGAACAATCCCACAGAATCATTAGAAGTTAAGACTTCGAGGAGAAAAGTTGGAAACATAAATCAATAATAACTTTTTTTCGTACATAATTGAACAAAAAATACACGCCAACGCAAATAAAATGCACATTTCAAAATAAAGCCAGAGGGTGACATCAAATACAGAAAAAATATTGCAAACGATGAGCCTTGTGTGAGGTGCCTGTTCAATGGAGATGAAAATTTATTGTAAATTAAATAATTTATTTTCTACAAGCTATACATCAGTAGAGTCTTTAACAAAATCTACAGCAGTAAAAAAGTAAAAAAAAAGTCCTTATGGGCCCGATTTATTCAATTTAAATGGAAAATTGATCGCACGGTCAAATTTCAAAAAGCACACTGTACTCATTCGAAACACGCAACCACGCTACGCGACCACATGTGGTATTATGTGACAAAACTGTTAGCATGAGATCGCTCACAGCGTCGACCATCATAAACCACATGATCCAAATGCAAGGCTTACACGTAGTAGGAGGCAGGCAGAACATGATGCAATCAGCTCAACGCTGTTGTATCAAGCAGTACAACAGCACGAAGTCAGTTGCTCATGATGCTTCTTGAAATTTCTAGAAAATTCATATTTCCCCCAGAAAAGCATTGAAGAAGAGAAACTATGAGTAGTTTTCTTAATTTTTTGCTTCTGCCGGCACAATCACGTTACAACTGCAGTAGTTTAGTAACAGCATGCAACGATTTTCCATCTGTACGAGACTGTATAGTTTAATAATAGTTAGATAAATCTTTACAAATGCATCAAATCTTTCCACCGGGTCTGCAACTTCTGAATAAAGATTGAAGGACTCAGTTGGAATTACGAGCACGTTGCAGTTCAAAGTCTACAAAGTTGAACACAGTAAAAAATAAGAGGTGCAATATGTACTCTGATAAAATTAGCACAACTCACTGTTTTATCAATCCTGAATAAAGTCTGTCTCGTAAATACTGAACGTTATTTTACGGAGTTATTCTTTGCAAGAACTGAAGCGTCTCTACACTGCCAGACCGCTTTGTGAGGATGTGACGCAGAGGGCGGGCTTGAGGTAAACCCTTGTGTAGATGACGAGCATGAAGACTCAGTTCATCCGAGTTGGCTATTGCAGCAGGCGGCGCGCCAGTCAGCTAGTGTCGCTCCCCGTGTGTGGTTGGTAACTGACTTCTGCCTCTATACTCAGTGAATAGTGTACGTACATTATTATATTATATAAATCTAAAATTCCCATCAATTAAACGCAGCGTCTCTAGAAGCATTTTTTTCAATAATTTCTTTTGCTAGTCTTCGCCCCTGTTTAGTAGTGTCTGCAGTTGACTGTTCACTGTTGTGAGATGGCTCGTCCTCGTGTAATCCGCTGTAAGGAACGCGTTCGCCGGTATTGACTGACCATCTATGTATGAATTTCTATGTGTAATTATAACAAACAGTGGGGCACTCGCATTTAGTTCATCCTAACGTTTCTCTGAATTCTCAAAAAAGTGGATGCGCATTTGATGTAAATTAATTTAGGAATAAAAGTTTTTAGGAATAGGAATAAAAGTTTAAAAATATTTCGCTCACGAAATGGAAATTATCCATGAAAGTTTACAATCCATGTTTTATCCATAAAAGTTATCCGGCTAAAAACTGCGATTGTTTGTTGAACATCAAGTTTTAATTGCCACTAGGTGAACTGGTCTCGAAGTGATTCGGATGACCTCAAGTGTTGATGTTTTTAAAGTTAATATCTATCCTTTTGAATTGAGTATTGACAAAATAATGTTTCATAGAGATTCGATCAGGTTTAAATCTGAACAAGAAAAGCCACTCGTCAAAGTTGTTTTATTTAAAGATTGTCAGGTTACATACTCTACTGTAAGATGTTAAAGCTTCACATGACTGGGGTTCAACTACGCAAAGACAATTATTGTACTCTGTGGTAAAGGCTTGACTTCAATTCAAACGAAAAAGTCTGGTAAACTCACATAGGACAATAATGGGTCAATCCTATCTTAAGTTAGTTGTGCATAATATAGTGTATTTTATCTTTCGGTATCACACTGAACACTGTTGATGAACGCTCGGCATTACGGACTATGGACGTTTTTTTACCATGGCGTAAAAGTGATTCCTTTTGTGTCGCATAAACCGACGTTTTAAGAGACGTGAGTGTGTAACTTTCGTAACCTGATCATGCCAACCGATGGAATCTAGCACACAACATCTGTTGCCTGACCATACTAGCTTGAAAGATTCATGCCACTGGCATGTCGAACTCATCTCTCTGGGCGTAAGTCCCAATATCTATTTTAGAGGCCGGGGCCAGATTTGCAAACGATTTTCTTCGTCGTAGTAATGTCATCTGCAGTTAATTTTTTCTGATTTCTTGGATATGCTATGAGAGTTTTTTCTGGCAAAATTCGGATATTTTTCTCTACCTCACTAGACAGCTAAATGCTGTACATGTGCTGAAATTTCATTCGAAAAATTCTTTAACTTGAGAATTCTGGCAAAAAATAATTCATGTAGCATTTCCAAGTTCATAAATATTTTCACGGCCAGATGTCGCCCTACGACGACGAGGAGTGTTTGAAAATCTGTCTTCTGATTCTGGCAATTGCAGTGGTCTAAATAAACATCCAATGTTTTTTTCCATTATTCACCGCAGCATTTCACCGTCGGGGGCAGCGGGGGTCAGTTGCACGTCGCGGCCCAGAGAGAATAAATGTTGCTCTGGTCGGTAGTTGTCGCATGTGCGATAGGGAAGTAAAAGAAACTATATGAAGAAAAAAACAGGAACGACAAGAATGACTCACGCTACCTGTCTATTTCCTTCATGTATAAGTAATTTACAGTCAATCAAAGACATGACTACCCAACTATGTTTCATAGTGACGAATACCAATTTCAGTTTAAGCTATCTACTGAACAGGAATCAGGGTTGATTTACTCGAGATTAATGCTTTATATTTCAAAAAAATTATACACTGTATTCAGTTTTGACTATATTTTTATTTACTCAAGTATAAATGCTATGGGAGGAATTATTTAACTTATGTACTTTTCATATGTATAAAAAAAACATAACTTATCTGAGCGACTACTTGACTACGCAAATTTGATGTTGACTGCCGGCTCTCTGCTTCATCATTAAGAAATGACAACATATCGTAGCAAGATACGGTCGGTCGCTGTACATCCTCTGTACCTGCTTCGATTTTTTTTAAATGCTTGCCATTTTATTCGGCTTAAAAACACTGTGTCTTCAATGCATGAATTTTCTTTTTATTATATCAACTGTCAATGCTTTCTCAGGGTCTAGAGCTGTTATTAGCAGGGTCTAGAGCTGTTATTAGCTGTTAGTAAGCTAATTCTTATAAATTTATATCTTTATACGTTGAATTTTTGACGTTTCAGAAGCATTCCGTTGCTTTTGAATTGGTCTCTGAGCTTAAGCACCAGCTCACGTGGCCAATCACTCAGTGTAGAAAGTGCAAGCAATAAACAGAAGTACAATCGAACACTCCATGATGAAGTGCAACTGCAAACCGGGAGAGTTGTCGAGCGATGACCTTGAAATGATGTGTAGTTCACTCCCAACTACGCACTACAGATGTTTGCTGCACAAGAAGACGCGTCAAAAACCGCACACCGTGGAAGTTAGGGCAGCACTCGTGCAACCGACATGCATGCTTGAAATTTGGGCGAGTTGCGCATGAGTTGCTCGAAGAAACGCAAAGTGTAGCCGCGCCTTTACAGGGAATGTACATGATAGGGGTTCCCCAGGCCGCTAGCCACGCCCGAGCTTCAAGGCCTTATTTTCCTCTCGTTTAGTGCCCAGGAAACATTTCTTGAGGACAGTAACCACACTGCAAGCAACGGCCCTGATTTGCCGCGTCAGCGTTTCTTGCGCCAACTGCTGTGTACAGGGCTCGAACCCATGCCGGAAGCACAGAACGCAAGCGCTCTGTACACTCGGCCACTGCAAGGCGTTATCACGTTATCTATCCGAATAAAATCGAAAGGTACTAGTTTTCCTCATATTACTTGCAAAATGAAAACTTTGCAATTACCTTATAGCTGATTTGAAATGAGGTAATGAACATATTGATACAGACTTTGAAGTCACTTGATGTTTGTTTGGGATTAAGCACATCTACTCATGAAAACAGCTTCCAACTTCAAAAGCAAGTGATGCAAACCCTCACAGCTCAAGGCCTAGTGTGAATTTTTGCCTTAAGGAAACTTCAATGCGAAGTTAGTCACTTTGATGATCCTGTCCAATCTCTGCCTTTCATTCTGCGCCTTCAACTTCAAGGCATTAAACATTCCCTACAAAGAATGCGTATTTGAGGTAATACGCAATATTATTCTCCGATCAAATAGGTCACTAACACGTTGAGTTCGGAAAAAAAGCAGGAGTTTGTTTTAATCGATGGATGCTGTTGAAGTGCATTGGGAGTAACTGACATTTGAAAAGAACTCCATTAAATAGCAAGAAGTATTGAGTTAAGGCAGAAATAGCATTAGACTGACATTTTTGCTGAAATTGTGCTACGATGAACATGT
The DNA here is from genome assembly GCA_014220935.1 of Platorchestia sp. MABIK. NCBI lineage: Eukaryota > Metazoa > Arthropoda > Malacostraca > Amphipoda > Talitridae > Platorchestia > Platorchestia sp. MABIK. The sequence goes on from JACJUY010008188.1 coordinate 48,541, forward strand.
TAGAGCACGACTCTTAAGTAGAGGTTGAGAAAACAAAATTGAACTTCGTTTGTCAAATGCAGGCCGAACGCGGCCATCACCTTTCTCAGTCACCAACCTAAAGCCGAACAGAAACAATAATGTCTTAGTCGCCTATCGTTCATCTGACGTCGAGCAGCTCTGTCAATATCAGGCGCCTTGGTGTGCAACAAACTTCCCCAGAATATTAAAATCCCTCAAACATGGAGAGAATTTAAAACAAAAATGGCTCGTCATCTTGTGTCTCAACAATAATTGTAAACTTCAGAACATGCTGAATAAGGAGTTATGAATATCCTTTGCTCATTGTCCTATATTTCAATACATTGTAAACATTTTTGTAATATGCGTATGTACGTATTATGATTACTTGCATGCTAATAATTGCATACATGCATACGTATGTGTGTGTATACGTGTTATGTATATGTATTTAGGTATGTGTGTGCATATATATATGTCTTTCTTTCATCTTAAAGACATTTATATAAATCTTTCATTTCAAAGGGTTACAGAATTAACACAAGTCATAGGATCGTAAATCTTTTTCCATGAAAATATAGTATAAACTGTTCTCTAAATGGAAGTGTTGTCAAATCTTATTCTCTGGACTCGAACATGTTATAAGATAAGTAGAAAGATGAACTACTAAAAATCGACTCGAACTTTCTGGACAACCGGATAGTATTCTCACCATATAAAGAACAAAGTCCAAAAACTACACCTATGATTTTTTATTCAGTATACTCACCATATAAAGGACAAAGTCAGACATTGCTACACTTATCATTTTCTGGTAATTCAATCCTGGGCGGAAAGTTTATGTAGTGTCAGCGCTGAGCGGAAACCGCAAATTTTTAGTCCATCTCGTTTCAAGACGTTCAAAGTGTAATTTTTATTCACAGGCTGTAGAAAATGGTATTTTAGCACCTTTTTAGTACATGAGCAATAGGGGAAAATAATGTAAGACCCAGGCCACTAGAATACTTACCTACTTCGTTATCGCGGTCGATATTACCATGGGAGTTACAGTAGCATCTCAGGCGCCACTATCACTGCTCGCGGTTGTTAAATCATAGTTCAGTTTATCTGGGAGAAGTTTTCCTGTCTTGAGCTTTGTGCATTCTTGTATAGGATACCGAACGTTATCTTACCCTCGTTGGTTCTCTGCCATAGACACAATGGATTTACATTTGTGTTGAAGTCTTTTTTTATCCCATACTTATCTGAATAGAACGCAAATAGCTCTCATTCTGATTTTTGAAGAAGCGATGAGCTTCTTATCATTAGTAAGATATTATAAAAGAAGAGTGAGCAGAGAATCGTTCTATCGTGTCGCACCTTGCTATGATCAGTCAACAGGCAACGGTAGCCGTGTTTAATGAGTTGCATTTCAAATCGTCGCACGGATGTGAGGAACTTGTAGACATAGACCCATATTTTTGACTCTAAATTATTCATTAGCTCATACAATTTATAAATTACTGGGCTTTAGTTTACAGTTCCGTCTCTACCCGCAATCAGATGACACTACGCTCTCCTAAATTTATTGTGTAATCTTATATGTTATGCGAAATCATTTTTCCTTTGCGTGATAGAACGTAGCTTTTCCTGCAGTCTGATAACGTATCAAGATTCTGGAGGATTAATGAATGACATACATAGCTTATGATGCTCAACTGGGGTCGCTACTTACAACTTTACGACATAAATTGTTCTTCAAACTCAAAATAAATTAGCTACCATTCACATGACCTCTCTGATCACAGGAACTAGTTTTTCGTTCAAGGTGATATTTCACTTTTCCCTTTTAGCTTTCTCAATTTCTTACATAGTTGAAATCTTTCCTGTGAGTAAGTAACGATAGGATTTTTTTATGAGCAGACCCTTGGAATTACCGTCAAATCAAGTTTGTATCCGCTTAAAAAGTTTTAGTTACTTCTTGAAACACGTTAAACAGGGTGTTTTTAAATACACCCAAAAAATCTTTAATAACTTTTGATACAATAGACGGATTTTTGCGAACAAAACGGCATGAGAATCCTGAGATTCATGTATTTTATTTGATACCTACGGATTCATGATACAACAGTTAAAATATGAACGATGGGACAGTAAAATTCATCCTGCTTTGAAACTGCTGCCAGGACGACGAACTGGATCAAGGAAGAATTTGCCTTAATTAGCACTGCATACTTCTCTAATGGAAGGAGCATTGTCCTAGCCCAGCGATGTTTCAAGATAGAGTGCAACCTGCAAACCGACGTTTCTGACTCAACTCAAGGATGAAATCATCTCAGATATAAGATTGATCGGTCCCACCCTCACCAGTGCTGCAATGAGAAGCATGTGAACATGCACCTAGTATTGCTTGCAGTTGAGTGTACGCTACTTGAAGAATGTCATCTTCAAAAATTCAATCAAATGAAACACATAAATTTCAGGATTTTATTACCGTTTTTTCAAAAATCCGTTATTGTGTCAAAAATTATTAAAGATTTTCTTGAGTCCCTTATTTAAAAAACACCATGTTCAACTTGGAAAAAATTGAAATAACTGAAATGAATCCGCAAGAACACATTTTAAAAGTATGTACTTTATCCTTTTAATTCGATCACTTCGACCCTAATGAAGATGATTCAGACTTTATATCTAATGGCAGCAAGAAAGGGCTTGGTGAACTACTTCGGTCTAGTCGAAAAATGAAGTTTGACCTGAAAGTGTGCTGAACATAAAAAAGTTCTCTACTATATTCTCAAAACTTTTTATCGCTGTCTTTTAATCGACATCGTGCAGTATGTCTTTCTCTGACCACCTCTGTAAATCTCTCACAATCGTGTTGTGAGCTTGATTTGATGATAATGTGAGTTCAGTAAAGTGGCGAGATTTGATGACGCAAGTTTTATCAATTTATTTGAGAAATAGATAATCATAATCATTGTAGCTCTCATTTCTTCTTCCCCTGTATAGCAATGCCTTCGATCACCCTCTTACCCATGCAAGCGTCGCCGTTTTTCCCCAGATTTTTTTAATACTTGGAATTTAACTTTTTTCTAATGCCTAATGAGAACTACATAATTTGTCTTTAATCAATAAATGCAATATACCGTTTCCTCGTAAAATTCTAAATATTCACGAGCGAAAATGAGCAGATGATCGACGGAATGCAGATGCACGTTACCGTTGCGAAGAAAGTCCACTTTCCCCAAGGGTTTCTCTCCAATTTCGTGAAAAACTGCTGCAATTGTAAATAAGTTTAGTTTAAGGGCTCG
>JACJUY010008189.1:0-13026 GCA_014220935.1 Platorchestia sp. MABIK
GGAAGGAGAAAGCACAATTTGGATGAAATGTTCCCCTAACACAGGAAGGAGAAAGCACAATTTGGATGAAATGTTCCCCAAACACAGGAAGGAGGAAAGCACAATTTGGATGAAACGTTCCCCCAACAGAGGAAGGAAGAAAGCACAATTTGGAATGGTTCTAAAGGAACTGGAAATCGACTCAAAAGAGGGTGACCACTCAGGATTATTGCGCATAGGACCAGTAAGATTGAAAAAAGTTTATGAAACAAGATAGAAGTTGAAAAAAAAAAAGAAATAGGCATTGAAAAATGGACAGCAGTGAACCAAAAAAATTGATCCGCAACAAAACGACGAAACTTGCTCTACTTCGATAATATTAACTTCAGTTAAGAAGCTCATATTTCTCCCCTCGGAGCACTTATTCGAAAATCCACCAGCTACATCCCTCTAAGGAGCGCCACCTGCGCAGATGGATGCCACGCTCGGAAATTAGGATGGTGCATTTCAGATGCAGTATTGAGACCCCGCGTAGAAATTAGGAGGATTAGATTAGATAAGTTAGCAGCATTTTTGTACTCATACTAGCCTTCTCATAACTACCGTCATCCGACTGGCCCTGGCACCAGGTCGTCACCAACATTCAAGGAAAGAAGGGTCTGCCACTCGGTAGTGAACTTGAAAAAATATATTAGAGCAGAAATTTTATTAAAAATCACACTATGTTAAAGATATTTCCTAAAGAGGACCGTATGGTCCTCTAGGGCATTAAAGGGTTAAGCCTCCCCAGCCACAAAACAGGTGTCGCCAAGAGAGGAAGGAGAAAGGCACCATTTAGTATGAAGCTCAGGAAACGAGGAATCTATGAACAATGTGTGTTCCCACACGAGACATGCTAACAGTTAAGCAAGTAGCTGATTAAACGAGATGAAAGTTAAAGCAGAGGTGCTGAAAGAAAGGACAACAGAGAACTGGAAAAGATTATCCGTAACAGAATAAACCTATTATATTCCAACAAAAAGATGGCCTTCCTAACGTTCAGTTCCGATACCCTCATCCTCTATCTAAGAGGAGTAATGTTCATAGATACTACAGTTGTATCCCCCTCAGGGGACCAAATTCTATTGCCTATCCTGTGCTCCCAGAGCGAACACAACCCATGAACGTATAACTAAAACTACCTTTAGAGGTCCTCCATTTCTAGACGCAGGAGGATAATTCAAATCTAACATAGATAATCAAGACCCCCTGAGAATGAGACTAAAAATGCGTCTGCAAATTTACAAATATGCAGCCTACACCTACAATATAATACAAGCATTGCATACACAGGAATCTGTTTTTCTCCATTGCTCAGGCTGAACATTCCATTCAAAACGCATTTTTGACAACATTGTACTTCCTTACAATATGTGTTGGAATTTTCACTTCACCAAACTTTTTCAGTAAATTCTACGAGTGGCCCTAACTTCTATCGCACTTTTTTCCTTGTAAAAATCTTCTCGCGAACGGCCACATCATTTTAGATGCCTTTCCTTAACACGTTGCTTGTGATACGACCCATCGATGGGTCGTTTTAAAAATTTCAATCATTTTCAATATTAATGGTATTTAATGGGCCCAATTAATGCTTGGTGTTTGTAAAATTCCCAACAACTTTTGAATTAAAATTAGAGTCGAATATTTAACTTCAGTTTAACTCATCGCGGTCAACGCGTTAAGAAGCAAGCCATGCCACACACCTCTGTCTCCAGCGCTGCCAGCACCAGACCCCTTGCTGCTGCCGTTGGCACCCGAGGGTTCAACCAAAAAAGACTTGAGACGCTGTTGTGCAGAGTGCCAGACGCGCGACGCTGTGTTGTGGGCGGGGCCGAGCAAAACCCCGCCCCCTGCGCTGCCTGGACCCATGTTGTTGTACATGCCGCCGTACACGCTCACGCCGTCTAGACTCGGGCTGAGGATGTTGATAGACTTATATTGAGACCATAACTTTAAGCCTTTATTTTAAATTCTACTTCATTATCGTCATTAACATAAAACTTATTTACAATGAACTGGTTATCAATAAACCAAGGGTATTTTAGTTTTAAAGTTAATCAAGAAATTAGCAAAACGTTTTTAAAGAAGAAAATATATCTGAAGGAGGGAGAAATTTAATCAAACTGTCAAATTAATATTAACTTAACACACACGAGCCATTACGGAAATTAGGGACTCATTCAGACCTCATAGTGAAATCTTATATAGTCTCGACTCTACAGTAACACGTCAAAAAAGCATTCGGAAAAATATGAATAAAATCAGTAATCAGTGAAAATTGAGGTAAAAAAGGAGTTACTTCCTGTTCGAATATTTCGTTTTAACGTCATTTTTCCACTTTATTCGATATTGGTAAGAGATGAATGGAGAAGAGGTAGCCTGTAGTTAACTTCCACCGAGGATGAAGGAAGAGCAACTGAAGATGAGGTAAAAGTCCCTGAGGACGAGACAAGAGTCCCTGAGGACGAGACAAGAGTCCCTGAGGACGAGACAAGAGTCCCTGAGGACGAGACAAGAGTCCCTNAAAAGACTATGTTCTGTGCCAGTTAGTTCTGGAAGTTTCTCGCCGCAAAAGCGGGTAGGCGAGACAAATTAAAGCTCTTCTCGTGCTTTCTCTTCCCGTAGAATTTCGATTGCGCCTTTAGATTTGTTCAATTTACTATTTTTTAAAAACACTGTACATCAGTTTAAATCCAATTTTTTGTAAAGATTATAAATTTTTAAACAACTTATGAATTCTACGCCATAATAATTGAACAAAATAAATGCGGCTGAAATTTAAAAATTAGGCTTTGAAGCATATGCGTGTAGATGAAGTGATGACCTTTTTGTGCTGTCATGTAAATAAAATGAATGAATCTTAATCTGGGAATAATGCTAAAAAGCATCCTCTACATGGTAAATATACTTATCAAATGATTATTTTCAATCAATTAAAAGGGATTTCTACATTTTATACATATCAAAAGGATTTTTTCGAGGGAAATACCACATTTTGATATGAATTTGTATAATAGTATAATTCCATATAATAAAGTGAACTCGTATACTTCTGTTATACACCTACGTACCATTCATTTTAGTGCCCAAATATGCACTGATTTTGACTTTTTAATCAATGGCTTACGAGACTAATTTTCATTACATGAAATTTACCCTACACCGTTATATTTTCGTAATCCATTCATGAACAAAATTTTTCAGAGCATAGAAATATAGCTAGTATAAAATTTAATAATTAAGATTGATGGTTTCAATAATTTTTCAGAAAAATATTAGGTTGCGAAATATTGAAATTAGTCGTAATCATAATTTTTGGGGTTCATAAAAACGGACACCGTAGGCAGTGCCTGCGTGTCAGCTGTTGAGTGCGTAAACAAAAAGGAAAATTTTTTTCAATTCGATAAGTGGAGTGTGTGAATTCCCCAAAACTAAATGTTTTGCCGTTAAAAGTGTAAGTATTTTATAGTTTTGTTCCAATGTGCATGAGTTTATTTGTTACTAAACTTTTCAAATTTGAATATAATTAAGTTTGTGTATATGGTTGATTTCTATAAGTGTAACTTGTATGTTCTCAAAATCAATTAACTACACTCTCTATGAGTGAAGTAAGCTAACTAGATTAAAATGAATTCAAAATTGCCGTTGGTTGGTAGTGTTCTTGTGTGGCGAAAGATGAAAAGGAAAGTTTTTCTAATGGCAATTAACATTTAGTGTCAGTTTTCCTGTTCCTTTTTAACCTCAGTTTATAAGTTGTATAATCAGTTTATAAGTTGGGTAATTGTGTCACAAAGTATTCTTAGGTTGAGAGTTTGCAAATGGATCGATTTTGCATTTATTTTGAAATCAAAGCTTTGCTATTCTATAGAGTGTAGGTGTGCTGAAAGTAAAATGTATTCCTGATAATGTAGAAATTCATGAAGGCCTACATCAAGAATTTCTACTTTGGTGTTCAAACTAGTCCATAATATTGATCAAATATGTTTAAAATATGAAAATACCATATTTTAATAGCTGGATATTTAAGAGTTGAGACTTGACTCTTTGACATATTATTGCTTTTTTATTGGAACTATTATGAATTGTATTTTAAATAAAAATAAAGATATAGATATTCATTTTCATTTGCTTCTTTAATTTTTTTATTTTCAATTGAAGCTATACTTTCCTTGAATTTAGATCATAATTTAAGTTAAAATGAAGTAAATCATATCTGTATTTGTGTAAATGGCAGTGTTATTTATAGCCACATATATCTGTGTTCTTGTGTAAAATATATGTACAACCATATTGTCAAGATGCTAATCTAAACTTGGTGCAAAGCTCTGAATACACTTTTGAAGACTCATTGAAGAACGAAAAAGAATGCAAGACTGCTCTTATATCCCTAAATGGCATAAAAATTTCAAACTCTATGTAGTAGTCTACTTTTTCATGATTGGTTTTGAATAATAACACAATACTTTAAGTAGTTGAAGGATAAATATAATAATTATTTTAAATTTGGTTCAGAAATTCTGAAATTAAGCAATTTATGTCTTGCTGAAAATCCTTCTGTCTACATAGACAGTATACTATATTATAACAAGATTCTTTTAATACTTTTATCTCCACTTTTTGACAAGTAATTTGAATCAGATACCAATAATTTATTTCACTTGAAAATAATAAAAGAAATTTATGCTTGTTCTTAAGTCAATTTGCAAATTTCAAGATAAAGATGGAACTTGATATATACAAAATATCTGGATATTTAGAAATATTCCTTCTGGAATAATTATAAGCTCTGGAATGAATGAAATTCTCTTAATATTTTTGAGGTGCTGCTATATTGTAAGGTCTACCACATTATAGCTTGAGATCTACCTCTAGCTATTACTACAGCATGAGGTTAGGTTACTAATGGATATTACTTATGTCCGTACATTTAATTTAACAATAACCACTTAATTTATACATCTCAAACTGTACCTGGGTAGGCTATTTATTGTGGTAGACCTCATGCTATAGTAGCACCATTTTTGATTAAAATGTATTTTTCTTTTCCAAATTTTCTGTCTACTTCATTTTTTGAATTTTTGAGAAAACTTTCCTAAAGCATAAATTTTGTTTAGCAATTTCTTGATATTTTTATTTTTGCATTACTGTGTGGAATACGTGTCCTTATCATGGGTTCAATTCACCTTACTTCTGTATAACTATTGAAAAAGTCTAGCAATGAAAAAGCTTTAGTGCTTAACAGAACTTAATTGCCGCAAAATTTAATTATTTGTGAAAAATTCTGATCTCTTTTATACACAACTATGTATATACATATTTATCCTCACAGACTTGTCATACAGATAGTCACCTCATGCAGTTTTTGTTCATTTTGTAAACTGAATACTGATGCAATCCTCTCTGTTTGTGCAGTTTCACCTAGTGACTTGGAGCACCCAACAGTTCAGGGGATGTGCAGCCATGAGTTGGTTTGAAACTACAGGATTTACTTCACTGGCTCGGTCAGCCCTGAAGGAGGCTCAGAAAACCATCGACAAGGCTCTTGATATCAAGGACCCTGATGTGCCTGCTGAAGGTATTCTGCAGTTATGTTGCACATTTTGGGGGTTAATTTATGGGAGTTTTGTATCAGTGCATCTCGAGTGGCTTGTCTATCAGTACACAGCGTATGCTTTGTTTATTTGTATACCTCATATTGTTTGTCGGTTAGCAAACCTCGTATGGTTTGTCTATCAATTAAGGACCTATATATTGAGAATTTTTAAAAAATTAATGTGTTGTGGTACATTTTATGTTTCAATATTTCTGGAAATAAATGGTTTTCTTTCATTTCTTTTTTCTTTCTTATATGCTTAGGGGTTGCATTCATTGGGAAAATTTTTTGTAGGCTTACTACATGCAAGCCAAGATTGAGGCTCAGTAATTTTACTTAATTTTGAGTTATATTTTGGATCAAACACATTCTTTTTTCAGTATGGTACTTCTAAGCATTCTTTTGTTATGTCCCCTTTGTTCTCTGCAGATCAGCCTTCATTGTTTTCTCTGTTTTTTTGGCATCTGAAGTTTATTTATCTGAACAATGTTTGAATTTATTTTAAAAATTGCTGTCATATATTCATTTACGACAATTTAAACATTTTGCAGGTTTCTGATCAATGCGTGTAATTGTTAATCATAATTTTCCTTGTGTAGTTATTAAGTTTTGTGTGTGTGTGATGATTTGCAGTGCTGCTAGAATATTAGGCTTTAGCTGTTAACTTATTATTAGGATATTTTTTATAAATTTGGTCCATGAGTAGTGTTTACTTATTCTATCTGGTACATGGCTGCTTCTAAAAAACTTCATTCTCAGAAAATAACTTTTGGTGACCATATGGGAATTCACTTATTCTTCAAATATTTTTGATTAATTTTGTTCTGATACATAATAATAGTACAAATATTTTTACTGGCCCATATCTGTGAGATATTAGAATTCTGGTTGACTGTCTGTGATTTTATGTGCATTAGATTGAAGGGTATGGTACATTCAGGATAATTTTGTGTATATGCACATGTCTTTAGTTTGATCTTTTTGACTCTTCTTTTTAGCTTGTCAATGTGGTCTTATTTCACTTCTGTGTGTATCAAATAGCTCAAATCAAAATGTAATGCATCAGAAGAAAATTGTATGGCTACTCTTTCTATTTTTATATGAATTTGTTTTGCAGCAACTATAGAATCTGCTCCAATTTTATTAGTTGTCTTCAATTTTATCATTACTGTATACATTTAGAAAGAAATGTCTTTTGTTAAGTTTTAAACTCTAATCATATTACTACTTTACATCATATTTTCCAGACTTGACTGCTGTTAAGCTGAAAGAAGGATCTGACAGTTTTTTTGCTGAGTTTGGATTTGGCTCTAAAAAGTCACCAGAAGCAGCAGGTAAAATTTCAGCCTGTGCAAAATTGTGTTTGCTATTATATGGCTTCTTTTTGTCTTGAGTATTTTCATAAAAAAGCTTTCTCTTTTTTGTTCTTGTTGTAATGACATTTTACTTATGTAATTGGAGTTTGAAGCATTGTAAAGCAATTTTGTACTAAGAATTTTTTATCCCCACCATTGATTCCAATATTCCAATATAATAAGTGACATGATAGGTAATATTGCTGGCTCAGCTTCAGCTCAGCCTTGTGTTTTGGCCTAAAAATTTGATGTTGGTTTGAAATTTGCTTGTCAGCCATGCAAAACCTATTCTGAAATTAATGTCCTGTGATATTATGAAAACTCAGTATTTTCAGATGCTTTTCAAGGTAGTTTGTTACATGTTGACTGTGTGTATTGCTGAAATTTCTTGTTCATTTTAAAGATGCACCATCTGGAGATGCGAGCAAAGGCTCCTCAGGCTCAGGGGCCACTGTGGCGGCCAGCCTCTGGGGTTCATTCACGGGATCTTTTTCTGAGAGCTCAGGTGAGTTGTTTGCGTCTATGTAAATTAGATTCTTGGCTTGATGTTTTGGCTGGTTCATAATGGGCAGCAAAATAACAAACAATGTAAATATTGAGTAACTTCCAGTGTAAAAATGTTGCTGTACTGCCAAATCGGTATTGTCTTCTTTTGAAGAGAATATAATAAAGCTGTTCATAAATATCATTTGTACATCGTATATTGTTGCATATGTTGTGCGTTATGTTGAGTAGAACTAGATTTCTGGGTATATACTATCACAAAGAAACATAACTCCAAGCTAATCCATAAAATTTTCAAACATTGTGTCATTTTTGAAGTACTTTAGTTAACCTTGGCCCAGAGATGGAACAACAGAGAGCTTTCTGAATAGCTATCTTTTGAAAGAATAAGTTGAAAATCTTCTTTGTAGTTCTTTTTGGTTACTTCTATTCACTTGTTTCCTAGTTTTGCTTTTGATTTGTCTCATGACTTTACAAAGTTTAAGTAAATTTCATGACTCTGCCAAAGCAGCATCAGGCTCTGCACCAGTCACCACCACCAGCAGCATCAGCAGCAAGAAGGAAGTCGTAGCTGTGCAGCCTATCACTTCGTCTCGGAGGCCTGACCCTCTTCCTCCTGTTGAAGAAATTACATCTCCCTCCATGGACACTAACTCTAATGTGAATGTTTCACCCCTCACTAGTAATTCAAATGACATAAGTATTCCCCATACCTCTAATGACATCGGAAGTACAAATAGTTTACAGACGTTCAAATTGAATCCTAGCAGTACAGAATCTTTCAATTCGATATTCTCTTCTGATCTTCCTAGTTCAGCAAGTCCAGACCATCACTCAAATTTAAAAGATAAACCACAGCCCATGGCGTCTTTGTGGAACGGCTCTGCAAATGATAGCAAGGAATTTGTGACTACTTCTTTGTCAGTGTCCTCTTCAGGTGTTCCAAATAAGGTTGGGGAAGAGGAGGTGGATTGGGGCTGGGGAAGTAGCATCACTGACTCCATGGTCGATGGTATACTACAGCAACAGGACGAAGAATTGAAGAAAGGTATGTGGACTTTGTGAATAAAAATTCTCAAATTCATTGTAATTTTGGGAGCATTAGGGCAACATTTGTGTGGTTCATCATTGGGGACATTGAATATTTTAAAATTTTTTCCTGTCATCAGATATTCCTAGTTATTGTTTGCTTTGAATCTGTTGAAAGGATAAGGCTTCGTCTCATACATCGTTTTTCTTTTCTTTTTGACAAGGTTTGGTTGGGGGAGAGACTTCCGATATAAACACAGTGTCTTCAACCTCTTGTGAAAGTAAAAGGGCATCTTCAAAACTTGCTGAGAAATCTGATCTTCCAAGCTCTTCAGAAAATTTGAAAGACACGTGTAACAAAGAATTAGCTCAATCTTCAGATACGAAGGAACCAATTTCATCTGTGATGGTCGACGGCGATACTGCAACAAGTCTATGTGGTACTCAAGAAGTGCAACAGGAGGTCAGCAACCTTCAAATTGACGTCCAGCTAGAAGTTTCCAGTCCAGACGAAAGCATCTCAGAGGCTTCAAACGAGTGCATGAGGTCGGCCAGCAGCGGCGGCGCAGCGACGTCTAGTGTCAGTGATGGGGCTGGGAGTGCCGGCAGCGGCGACTCGACTATGCAGTCGTCGGATTCGTTTGCAGTCATCAGCTCTGCCACTTCATCTTCCATTGATGTGAGATAGCGTATGCTGCATTTTCACGTTTATTCAGGATGGCATGAGTTTCTGACTGTTTTCTCTCTGGGTTTCATGTAAGCTTTTAGAACTTGTTTCCATGCTATTGAGCCAACCCTGATTTCGATCTTGGAGGAATTTTGTCTAACGTCACCTATTGTTAACTTTAATAAGTCCTTTGAACAAGCTCATTAGGCCGTGCTTACGTTACTTAGTAGAAGGATGGATTGGCTTCTCAGTGAGGATCATTTGGACTATTGACTTCCTGCTTTACAGTAAGTCTGTTGACGTAATCACCCTCGAGCATGGCGGTGTCCTCACGCTCTGGGGCCGGATTTTTAAAAAATTTTCGTGTTCGTGGCGTGACGCTGGCAGTTTTAATTTGCCGAAGTCGACTCAGCTGAACTTATGCCTCCAGTTTCACTTCTACGAAGTAGTTAAATGTTCTGAGAATTGGTCCTCTGGACTTCCTCTAGCGTACACTAAATACCGACACCTGCTTGATGTATTCCTTGCATCTTCTTCATAAGTAGCTCAGCTCTTTAGAAAAGTGGGATACCATAGTAAGAAAGAAGTAGAATCTCACTTGCTGGGTAAAATATGACATGAAGTCGGTGAATGGCATAAAATTATAGTTTGCATTGAATTTAAATGATTCACGGAGTAGTTAATGATTCAGCTCCAATTTTAAAACAATTAACATCCAAAATGGATGATTCTGAAAGTTCAAGCGTTATTTTTTAATGTGAAGGAAGTTAAACTTTTATTTACTTAAACGGGGGCTTTTTTTTTTGAATAATGCAATTATAGATTTACTTTTTGTTTTTTCGAAATACGCGTTCTAGGTTGTAGTTTAGGGTCTTACTTAGCTTGGTTATAAAAATTATTAGTAAATATCTTTTTCTATTAAATTAAAGATTTTAGACTCTACATACATACACACATATACCAGGCTTCACCTCCCTACCGGAGGGTAGCCGACAGCAGACCACAATCAATCAAGGCTTCAGACTCTAGTATTGATAAATGTCTCCTATGCAAGTTGAATCAGCAGGTTTAATTTCAAATAAGGGAAGCTCATCCGCAAAACTAGTGAAAAAACAGTGAAAGATTTTGAAGCTTTCATCTTTCATTAACTCTGTGTTTGTTCTTCCCTCATTGGAAGTTAGACCTGTTAATTACTCTCTTTTGGAAAATTCACACTCGTTTGAACATTTTCAAAGCAAAAAAAACATGCACTTGAAATTAAGTACTGATTCCTTTGACGTTTTTCACCTTGAAAATGTGATGGAGTTAGTGATAACGAAGTGCATTGGAACTCGCCAATCTCCACTGTTTCGCTGTACAAATATATTACTTGCCAGGTGTGAGATTCGTTACATATTGGACCTTTGTAATATCTATTTTTCCACTTTAACATTGTTTCTCACTTTTGTTATCTATTGTAATTTCCATGTGTGCAGACCATAGAAGAGTTCCAGAGCCCCAGATCCCCAACCTCCCCTCAAAGCTCAGATGACCAAGACCACCCTCCACTACAAGTATCCTCTATTATGGACTCGAAGAAATCTTCACCATTCAGCTCACACTCTCAGGCGGACGCTCCCTTAACGGTGCAGCCTTCCAAATCTCCTCTGAAGATGAACTCGATGCCGACCGTCATTGACGCGCAAGTCACGCGGGGTGAAGCCGGCACTCCCAAGTCAGCGGGGAGCCGATGGGGCGGCTCGAGCGCTACGTCTGACTCTGACCACTCCGACACCGGGTCGGAGGCCACTGAAGTGTCTGCTGGAACTATCACCACGCAGCCTGTCGGTGTCGCCGACTCCACATCCATAGGCTGGGACAACCAGAAGTGGGACGGCGCAGAATCTACGACCACTGGCTGGGATGGCCAGAAGCGTGAAGTCACCGAATCTGCAGCGACAAGCTGGGATGGTCAAAAGTGGGAGGGTGTGGACTCCACAACCACCAGCTGGGAAAGTCAAAAGTGGGACTCGTGTTCTGAGGACATGTCGGCAAGCGAAAGTGTTCAGAGCAGCTCTAGCGTCGTGACGCTCATGGAAGGGAGCTCCATTTCAGCCTCAGAAGATTTGGTCTCTCTCTTACCTGAACGGTCTAGTCTTACTAATGTTCATATTGGGAAACTAGGCACAGGAACTCCCGGCTCTAGTCAGCTTATCGATCGGGAGCTTGAAATTACCGTGCCAAGTGAGGTAGAAAACTTCGCTAAATCTTCAGGAAATATTCAGAATCCCAAACCCATTATTGTTGAGCCTCTAATTGCATCTTCAAGCGAAGTGATCTCTGCAGCTCCTGAAACAAGTCACGACCTAAATCTTTCTCCAAGAGCAAGCAACTTGGTTTCTGAGGCAGACAATAACTTTCATGCTGAAAGTAGCATTGCTAGTAATGAATTAGATGGTGCCAAAGCGTTTAAAGGCGCAACTGCGTTGGATTCTGGTACAGAGCTGCCTGTCAGTCTGCCTTTGGATGTGTCCGTGGAGAGCGGGGGTAGTTCGGACACCATCACTGCGTCAATGGACTCCACCGCGTTGGCCGGAGCTTGTGGAGATGACGGCGAGTGGAGCACACTAGTAGATGAGACTCCCGTCCCTCACCTCATTAAAGAAGCCATTTGCGAAGGAAAATCCACTAATAAAGCACACGACACTGATTTACCCAACACCCACCAGCGTGAAGCAGAGCACACAGACTCTCAGAGTCTTGCATGTGATACGCTGCAGAAATCTTATGTGGAAGTGGCTGAAGAATTCGATGCCAGTTCTGCAAAGGAGCAGAAACTTACGTTGGAACCTGACGAAGCTCCTGACCGCAGCTCTAGCGGGGACCTGCACCCCGGCCCCCAGCGGGACCTCAGCCCTTCGTCGTCAGACAGGTGAGAAAATTGTCGAATGATTATTATTGAATTATTATTGTTGGGTTATTGAATTATTATTGTTCAATTGTTGAATTATTAACAGGTGCTCGTGGTCGTGTGTGTTGCTATTGTTATTGCTCTGATATTTATGACCCTTTTTTCTGCGTGCTGTTTTATTGTTCCCCAGTTATTGTCATGAATTCAATTTGCAACCATTTTGAAACTTTCTTGATACTTTTGAGGTTTTCATTAATTTTTACAAGAGAGGGTTGTTTAAAATGTGAATCATGGTGTCTTTTGCTGATCTAAGTGTAAATACAAAATATTCGTGCCCATTGGGCTCTCTAAATCTTGTGATACAAAAAACACCATTTGGAATTCTTATCATGAGCTGTAGCAACTCTTTTTGAGATATTTTTGAGCTGTGACATGTAAGCGCTAACTCACACTAGTGTGACATATCGAAAGACTTTTTTCCAAATGTTGCGGGCATGCGACACGCCCTTGAAATGCCTGTGTTTGGTCTCAGCCTGACGTCAGAGATGGTCAAAGTTGGCGGCTCCGAGCAAACGTCCGGCCACACGTCTGGAGACGAGTTCGAGACGACCACCTCCTCCGACATCGAGGTCATCTCCAGGTGGGTGGATTGTCTTGGCCTGGTGTCTGGGGCTCGTGTGTCATCCTCTGGGGCTTTTGTCTCATCCTCTGGGGTTCCTTGTTTCATCCTCTGGGACTCTTGTCCCGTCCTCAGGGGCTGTTACTTCACCCTTAGGGCAGTTACTTCATTCTAAGGGCTGTTGCTTCATCCTTAGGGGCTGTTACTTCATCCTTAGGGGCTCTTACTTCATCCTTAGGGCTCTTACTTCATCCTTAGGGGCTGTTACTTCATCCTTAGGGGCTGTTACTTCATCCTTAGGGGCTGTCACTTCATCCTTAGGGGCTGTTACTTCATCCTTAGGGGCTGTTA
>JACJUY010008189.1:15428-39327 GCA_014220935.1 Platorchestia sp. MABIK
CTTTCTCCTTCCTGTGTTAGGGGAACATTTCATCCAAATTGTGCTTTCTCCTTCCTGTGTTAGGGGAACATTTCATCCAAATTGTGCTTTTTCCTTCCTGTGTTAGGGGAACATTTCATCCAAATTGTGCTTTTTCCTTCCTCTGTTGAGGAAACATTTCATGAGGTTGGGAAGAATTGAACTAATTCATAATCGCAGGCGAGACGGTCGTGTCGCCGTCGATGACCGCGAGCTTCACGAGCATCAGCGAGAGCGACGGTGGGGGGGAGGTGTGGGGGATGCTGGGGGGCACCACCTCGCCCCCCCGCGCAGGTCAGAAGAAGGGAGACGCCACCTCACAGCACTACTTCGAGAGGGGTCAGTTCTATTTAATATAGGTTTTGTCTCAACTCCTCTGGTCATGTGAGTGTTTTCAGGTGTGTTGGTTGAAAGAGTTTTTCTGATGTATATTCATCTTTAAGTTTTAAGAGTATTGGCATCAATGTGTTAATCGTCAAGCTTCGAATGGATTATCATCTCGAGTTGAGACTTTGAACGTTTTTACGTTTTCAAAGTTTAAACATTCTTAGTCGCGAGAATGCATGCTTAATGTTTGGCTATAATTCGTTGTTTCAGTCACATCGCAGTCACCTGTTTGAAGATACCAGTGCGCTTAGTGATCAAAGCTCGTTGTGGTTCTGAGGTATTCAACGACTCATGATTGTGCAGAGAAGAACACAGTCCCAAAAACAGTGATAACTGCAAAGACTTTTCATCCACATACTTCTCTCGTGCTTCAAACTAAGAAGTAAAGATCGAAGGCTGCGATCGAAGCTGAATTTTTTGCCAGAATCTGACCTTAAATATTTTTAGTTTTGTCCATGTAGAAAAATGCGTGTTCCCGAAATAGCTAAACCGCCAACGAGATTTCGAGTACGAACTCAGGTGATATTATTTTCACATGTACCTGGCATGTGATGGTACCCTGTATACGACCACGTCGCTCGTCAGTGTAACTAAGTCGTGTGTGCAGGACACACCCGCAACGAGAGCACGCTCAGCGAGACGAGTGAGAGCTCCTCGGAGCATCTGTCACCCGAGGCTGAGAAGCTCAGCAAGGTCAGTGGGTGGTGACGGTTTATGATCGTGGAGCTTGGTATGAAATGCAAAGTCGATCAGGAATCAAATACCTAGTCGATGAAATATCTGATCGGTGATGAATAAATGAATGACTGAAATACCTAGTCGATGATGAATGAATGAAAAACCTAGTCAATAAAGGTATGAAATACCTAGTCAGTATGAAAAACCTTGTTGATAATGAGTCTTTTGGGAGTAGAAGTCGGTTCGAAATACCTAGACGATGAGGAGGAAAGTATGAATTTGGAAAGTAAAGGGGATTTAAATATATCGTTGATTAGATTAAAAATAGAAGAGGCCCAAGGACAGATCCTTGTGGTACTCCAAGCTAGTTGTCGTTAGTTCCGATTGAGCATCGAAGGGCAACATATTGTTTCCGATTTGTTAGATATGATTTGAACCAATCGTGTGCAAGTCCTCTAATATTATAACAATAGAGTTTCATGAGTAAAATGTTATTGTCTACGCTATCAAATGTTTTTTGAAACTCAAGAAACATCCCGTAATAAATAGGAGGTTTTGTGTATTATTACAGCGGGTGCGTGAGCTCACAGAAGTGCTGGAGACGCGAGAGCAGCGGCTGCTGGAGCTGAGCCAACAGAACGTTTGCATCCAGGACCAGAACCACGCCCTGCAGCTGTGAGTGTGTTATTTAAGTTTAATTTATTTCTAGGTGTTGTTGTGATAGGGCTGTATGTATTGAAGTACGGATACATATATTTATATTAGTGCCATAATGCTTTATGTAGTATTGCAAGGGTTTATGTAGTGTCGTAAGATAATGTCGTGGTAGGGCTGTATAAAGTGAAGTAGGGATGTACAGTATATAGTGTCGTAGAGCTTTATGTAGTGTCCTGGATTATTATGTTGCAAGATGCTATTGTCATAGGGCTGTCTATAGTGAAGTAGGGATATATATATATATATATATAGTGTCGTAAAGCTTTATGTCATGTCGTAGGGCTATTGCGTCGTGAGATGCTATCGTAGTAGGGCTGTAGGTAGTGAAGTAGGGCCATATGTAGTATCGCAAAGCTTCATGTAGTGTCCTAGGGCTGTTGTGTTGTAAGATGCTGTCGGAGTAGAACTTCAAAATCGTAGTGCGCTATCATTGCTGGCCTAAGTTGCAGTACCTAAAATAATTGAGAGTGAGAGCAAATGGTGTACATTGGATTCAGGCTTTTCAAGCGCGGTTTCACGAATAACTATAAAAAATTCACCATGCCTGCGTTGCAAAATTTGTAATAATGCGTGGTGGGTGATTTGCTCATAACCGTTGAAATCAATCATTCCTGAAATTGAAACTGTGAATATTCAGTTAATACTATTCGTTAATACTATGCGTTAATACTATTCAGACGAGTTTGTATTATATGATTGTGTGGTCGAGATTGACAAGCGTCCTGCTCCTTCATTTTTTCTTACGCTAATTGGGCCAATTTGAAATTGAATCACAACTTTTTGACTTGGACGTTGGAAATTTGACAATAAGTAAAAGTCTGATCACTCATAACAAAGACTTGTTTTACCCTCTTAGGTCTTTAATTCCTTTTCAGCTTTGACCGTCGTTTAGAGAGTCCACAGTTAAATTGTTTTAACAGTCTGTTAAGTTGTTGATTCATATTAATAATTCGGTGACTTGCTCAGTCGCGTTCAAGAACTGGAGGCGACCGGAGGCGGCGGAGGCGAGGGCGTGGAGGAGGAGTACACGCAGCGTCTCGCTATCATGGAGAAAAAGTTCCAACAAGCGCTCAGAGAGAAGGAGATGCTCAGCAAGCAGCTGGAGGTAGCTGTTCTCTTCAACATAAGCATGCTGTGTTACCTCTGTGTTAAATTTATCCCGTTGTTGGTAACAACTTTGTTTCTACGTTGTTGGTTTACTGCAGGTGTGTTTTTCTTACTTTTATTAAGGAGCTCCAACTCGGTATACTGAATTACCTTTTTCTGGCAAGCGGGAGAACGAATTTTGGAGCAGCTTTGGTTCCTGAGGTTTTCAGTCTCAGCTCTACTCGAACATTTCTGGTAATGTAGTACTTTCTTATTGTCTTGCCAGCCCAGAGAGCTGTGCTGACAAAAATACCCAAACATTGTGAGGCCACTTGAATTTTGCTGAGGTTTTTTGTCAGGATCCCGGCACTGAACGCAAACGAAACTTGACACGTTGACGGCGATGGGCTATACTGAAGTTCAATGTTCAGCTTAAGTGCAAAATCAATTGTGGTGGCCAATTTGGGAACCAGCAAATATTAACTGGATTGTGCAAACGAAACTTGACACGTTGACGGCGATGGGCTATACTGAAGTTCAATGTTCAGTTTAAGTGCAAAATCAATTGTGGTGGCCAATTTTGGAAATAGCAAATATTAACTGGATTGTGCTTTCATTTAGCTTTGATTAGAGCTTACGAAAATTGAGTTTGTGACTACTGGTCGGTCAGTAGCAATACGAAAATTCCCTCCATGTACATCGGCAACTATTACCGCGACCAACGTGTTAAACCTTGAATTCTCGCACAAAATTATTATACACAGTTGTTGTTTCGTTGGTCTGTGTGTTAATTAATACTGACACATTCTAAATCGGATGCCTCAACGCTGCATAAAAAACTCAAATTTTTAGTTTTGGATTGCAGTTTCGTATGTATTAATTAAAGTTAATTCGGAAATTACTCTGATTGGCTATTAGTTCGATGCCATGACGTCAGCATTGTCACCCGATCGACGAAAAAAGACTGATTTGACGCTAACTTGTTTCTTGTACCGTAAAAAGTAGCCAGGCCCGAGAAATTACATGCGAACCATTGATCCCTGATTCACCAACAGGCGTTGCGGACGGAGACAGCGACTCGTCTGAGCAGCAGCGAGGTGCAGCAGCAGCTGCAGGAGCGCGACACGGTCATCTCGGAGCTGCGCTCTGAGGGCGAGAAGCTCAGCAAGCAACAGCTCACCTACTCCAACACCATCAAGAAGCTTAGGGCCAAGGAGAAGGAGCTCGAGGCAGCCAATGCCAGTCAAAGGTGTGTCTTGATGCAAGTCAAAGGCGTGTCTTAATTTAAGTCAAAGGCGTGTGTTGATGCAAGTCAAAGGTGTGTCTTGATGCAAGTCAAAGGCGTGTGTTGATGCAAGTCAAAGGCGTGTCTTGATGCAAGTCAAAGGCGTGTCTTGATGCAAGTCAAAGGCGTGTGTTGATGCAAGTCAAAGGCGTGTGTTGATGCAAGTCAAAGGCGTGTGTTGATGCAAGTCAAAGGCGTGTGTTGATGCAAGTCAAAGGCGTGTGTTGATGCAAGTCAAAGGTGTGTCTTGATGCAAGTCAAAGGTGTGTCTTAATACAAGTCAAAGGTGTGTCTTAATACAAGTCAAAGGTGTGTGTTGATACAAGTCAAAGGTGTGTGTTGATACAAGTCAAAGGTGTGTGTTGATGCAAGTCAAAGGCGTGTCTTAATACAAGTCAAAGGTGTGTGTTGATGCAAGTCAAAGGTGTGTCTTAATACAAGTCAAAGGTGTGTGTTGATGCTTGCTTATTGCTAGTTGGTCTGGGTGTGGTGTGCTGGTGCTGGTCACAAGTTGGTGTGGTGTGCTATTGTCAATCACCAATTAGTGTTGTGGGCGCGTTAATACTATTCAGAAATCAATGTTGCTTTGCCTCATTAAACAAACATGTGGCATGCGATGAATCTATATTGTCTTTAATTCAATTGGCTTGGGAAATGCTTGCGTATGTGGGAAGCCGGTGTGGTAATGCGGTAATGGTTCGTCCACATGTTGTGCGAAAGCTCAACGGAATTCTTGCCCTTACAGTTATGTCTAATGATTCTGACTTTTACAAATATAGTGGAGAGTACAATGACGAAACAAATTTCATAAGACAAGTTTCATTTAATTCATACAATACTTTACGATCAGTGAATTGTTTTTGTCTGAACTAAATGACTCTAATAAATAGCTGGCTGACTGCTTTGAGCATAAGCACTTGAAAACGATTGTCTTACCTGTTGTGTGGCTATTAAATTATAATGTGTTATAAATTATAAAGATAAATTTTTTTTCTTAGATTATGTTAATGTATTATTAATAACAAATGTGAGAATAACGTCTTTATATTATAATAGCATACTATAAATTACAAGTATAAAGACAACATTATGTTATAATAACGCATTTTGAATTAAAAACGTAAAAATAGCGTTATTATATTACAATTACATGTAAAAGTAAAAATAGCGTTATTAAATGATATTATATTCTAATAACGTAATATAAGCGATTATAATCGGAATGAATCGTAACGGTCAGCGCGAAGATCGAGAGCCAGCAGACGGAGATCGAGCGCCAGCACAAGCAGCTGGTGGCGAAGTGCGAGGTGGAGCGGCGCCAGGTGAGCGCCGTCACGCAGCTCACGGGGCAGCTGCAGCAGCTCCAGGAGCGCATGAGGACCGTCACTGCCGAGGCGGCCGAGACGCAGGGCAAGATGGACGTGCTGCGAGATGCGCTCGACGCTGCCTACAGGTCTCCCAATGTTGCCTCTGTGTTGGTCTGGCCTCTGATGTTGCTTCTGTAGTGGTCTGACTGTAAGATTACCTCTGATGTTACCTCTGTAGCGTTCCGACCGCTGATATTACCTTTATTCTGATATTTCTTGCATCCGAATGTTACTTTTGTAATGTTCTGACCTCTAATATTACCTCTGTCATATTCTAATTTCCAATAATACCTCTGTAATATTCTGACCTCTGATATTACCTCTATTCTGTTGCATGCATCTTGCATCAGAGTATTGCCTCTGTCGTTTTCTTGTTTTGTGCTCAATGAATCTTTCGAGTCTAAGAATTCCTCACCAAGCATGAAAATTTTCAAGTTTTGTACGCAAGATTCAAGATTTTTTTTTTTAACCTCTGCTTGACAACCGTAATAAAAACTGCCTGTGGCCTTTTCCAAGTGATCGCAGCTACTGTGGCCTTTGATTAATTGTCAAGGCTCAGGAGGGTTACGGCTGAGGTAAACTAAGTTATGAATTGAGGTTTGCTAATGAGAAAAATGTGGGTGGGTGTAGTGAGTTAGTGTGACAAGTCTTTGACAAAAAAATGATTAAGCTCTTCGAGGAACTGTTGCTAAACCAACTCTGCATATCAGTTGGTGGTAACGATCGTTGGAGACAAGGAATAAATAATATGTCTCCTGTGAATAACATGATGTGCGCGTACTTTTAATAAACAAATTCTTCAATTTATTATAGGCTTCACATTAATTTTTAGTCTCAGAATTGTAAAGTTTCAGTTACGTTAAAATGGTAAAAATATACGATATTAAATATTTGTAATTATTCATAATCAAAACTGTCAGTGTTGTTAACTTACTTCTGTTAGTGCCCATATCATTGCCACATTATTTCTGGTACTGCAGCCACAATGACTGCATGTTCAGTTTGACACTAGACAAACTACGCCATCCCGTGACGGCTTAATGTGAAAGTGCATAACCTACCTGCCTAAATTATCCCTCTAAATTGATAACAACACGAGAACCATTACCACTATGCCGGTTGATATTTTATAGAATTTTGAGACAACACAAGATGCATTTGTGCCAAACCAACACCCATTTCGAGACAACACAAGATGCATCTGTGCTCCATTTTGTCACAACACAAGATGCATCTGTGCTCCATTTTGTCACAACACAAGATGCATCTGTGCTTCATTTTGTCACAACACAAGATGCATCTGTGCTCCATTTTGTCACAACACAAGATGCATCTGTGCTCCATTTTGTCACAACACAAGATGCATCTGTGCTCCATTTTGTCACAACACCAGATGCATCTGTGCTCTATTTTGAGGTAACGCAAGATGAACCAAACCAACACCGTTTTCTCAATGCGGCAGAGAATTGGGAGAGGTGAAGCGTCAGGAGTCAGCGCGTGCAGCAGAGCTTGCTGAGGTGACCCTCAGTGCTGAGGTGGGCGCTAAGCAGCAGCTGCAGGAGGCACTGCAGCAGCAGCAGAAGCTCGCAGGCAAGGAGAAGCAGACGCTGCTGCTGCAGCTCGAGGAAATGCAGGAGGAAAAGGAGCGCATACAGCAAGCCGCCGACCGGTGAGGCAGCAGAGGTGGTCTAGGTAGTTCTGGGTCTGTCCGTGTTTGTCTTACTTTACCTGGGTCTTTCCGTGTTTGTCTTACTTTACCTGGATCTGTTCTGATTTGTTTTACTTTACCTGGATCTGTTCTGGTTAATTTTACTTTACGTGGATCTATCTGTGTTTGTCTAAGTACATTAGCACTGGAAGTATTGAAGAGATACATGATTCGTACTTCTCTTCTCGGTCCTTAACGACCTTTGTTAAGATTCAGATGCACTGTACTTCCCTCGGTAAGTTTTTGGACGTTTCTCCAAATTGAAGATTAACTAGGCGAGGGCTATCCTGTGAAACGTATTTGAAATCAATCTTGTATTTTTTTTATCACTTCTAATGCTAATGTACGTCGTGACCACAAATACTTGGTATCGTAGATACATGCCGAGGTTCAATGAACAGATAATATTGTGTGACAAATCAGTAACGAATCAGTTAGCGTTCCTATTGGCTAACCGAACAAGAGAAGGTGTATTTCCCCCCATAGAAATGGCTCTACCTTGTTTCCTCTACCGTGGTTGATACACATGACAAACGCACATTTTGTGGTTGCTTCAGGAGTGAGCGCATGCTTCGCAACGAGGTGATGACGCTGCAGCAGCAGCTGAGTGACAGCGAGGGACGCGGTGAGCAACTCTCCACAACCGTCGCTGCCGCCACTCGGCCACTCCTGCGCCAGATCGAGAGTCTGCAGGGCACTCACGCCTCCCACAGGAGCGCGTGGGAAGAGCTCGAGGCACAGCTCACCCACAGGCTGCGTGAGTTGTGCGTCGTGTTGGTGCAAAACTTAGGACTTCGTGCGCTACATAGGACTTCATGTGCTACTTAAGACTTCATGCGCTACTTTGGACTTCATGCGCTACTTAGGACTTCATGCGCTACTAAGGACTTCATGCGCTACTTTGGACTTCATGCGCTACTTAGGACTTCATGCGCTACTTAGGACTTCATGCGCTACTTAGGACTTCATGCGCTACTTAGGACTTCATGCGCTACTTAGGACTTCATGCGCTACTTAGGACTTCATGCGCTACTTAGGACTTCATGCGCTACTAAGGACTTCATGCGCTACTAAGGACTTCATGCGCTACTAAGGACTTCATGCGCTACTTAGGACTCCATGCGCTACTTAGGACTCCGTAAAACTTAGTCATAAACATGAACGATTATCTGATAATTTGGTCATCCACTGTATAATAATACGCAGGTGTTGCTTGCTTGCTTGGTCCGTCTCTCTGTGACGCTCTTAAGGATGCTTAATGACAGTCTCTGTGAAAAGAGTTTTACCAGTGTACAAGTACAAGAATATTTTAATCGCGAGCACTATTAAGATGGATATATTTGTTTGTCATCCACACCTGGAAGATTTATTTAAAAAATGTTGAGTCCCGTAATTTTTGACCGGGCACATACATTAGTAAATTTATAAATACCACATAGCATAAAGGAACCTTGGTAAGTTACCGGATGTTGTGTAATTTTTAGTGTAAATTTTAACATAAAAAATTTCGATTTGAGGGCTTAGACAAGAATAGAGCCTATGGCGGGATAGTTTAATGTCGAGCGTAGTGTTGATGGTTTGCTGGCAATACCCCATTGATGTTTTGCTGCAGAGGAGGCTGAGAAGCAGGCGGCCGCGAGCGCAGAGCGGCAACGCAACATCAGCAACCACAGCGCGCACGCCATCGCACAGCAGGCCGCCATGCAGGCTAAGGTCTCCACTCCTTTATGTAGAAATAGAGCAGTTTTTTGTTTGGAGTGTTTTGTTTTCATCTTTTGGTCTGGTGACTGATTTCCTTTCTGGGGACCGATTTCCTTTCTGGGGACCGATTTCCTTTCTGGGGACCGATTTCCTTTCTGGGGACCGATTTCCTTTCTGGGGACCGATTTCCTTACTGGAGACCGATTTCCTTTCTGGAGACCGATTTCCTTTCTGGGGATCGATTTCCTTTCTGGGGATCGATTTCCTTTCTGGGGATCGATTTCCTTTCTGGGGATCGATTTCCTTTCTGGGGATCGATTTCCTTTTTAGGGACCTATTTCCAAATAATTAACTCCCGCATTACGTGACATCTTGTGCCAGTGTCAAATCTATGAAATAAAATAGAGTCCTAGTTATTTAACTTTTGCGATGTTTGAGTTGAGTAATAATTTACTGGATGTCACATTTGTCATTGTAAGTTAAGGTTCGGTTAAGTTGAGTCCCAATTATCTTAATAATGCGATGTTTGATTCGAGTTATCATTAACTGAGGATAACTTAAGTTGGTGTATGAACTCGAGGATTGTCTGCACCACTACGACCGCGTTGATTGTTTGAATTCTGGCCTCTTTTCATTTTTCCCTCTTGTTTTTTTGACATTTGTGTTGTGTTTGATTGGTACATATTTTCTCCCTATGTTTCATAGCTGAAATTATTCTTTGCTGTTGCACTTCGGAATTTTGGTAGCTTGCTTAGAGAGACAGTATGTGTTATTGGAGTAAGTTTTTGCTTTTCTTCAACATCATGAAGGTCATTGGTTTTATTATCAGCTGTCGCTTTTGTTTCATATAATTTCCTATTTTCAGTATTATGTGTTCATAAAAAACATTGATCAATATGATTGAAACAGATTGCGTTGCACGTTCATCTTCTTTATAATGAAAATCAAAATCAAGCGTACACTTAGATTTTTTCGCTAAGCCCCATATATCAGCGCCCTTGCATTTCTGATGCTATTATCCTTTTTTTTCTGCAGGTTGAGCATCTCAAAGAAGAAAATGCGACCCTAGCAGCGAAAGTACAGAATCTCTCTTCCGCTGTGTCCAGGCTGGAAGAGGAGAAAGCCAGGTACCGTTACATGTTTCACATAGTACCGTTTCCGTTGCAAATCATATCCGTTATTACAGAGATTTTTCTTCTGCCCATTGCTGTGTCTTGAAAAACTTTTTTTGCCAACTGAGATGAGAATTTCATCTTCTCTTTAATAAAAAAGCAGCCGTGTTTCTATGACCTGCACTGCCAGGTTTGCTCAGAAGTGTTGTCTGTTGAGTACAGAATACGCGTTGAGATTTATAAGAAATCGATTAATTAGAAGGAGAAATTTTTCTTTGTTCACTGTGGGGAAGTTTTCCAACGAAATCATTTTTCTCTCTAACGTTGCTGGTTTTTGATTAGATCTCATTCTTCTTTTCCCATGATGCCAAGGAATCTACCCTTTTTCTAGGGTAATGTTATGATGCTGCGACTGCCTGTTCTGTCAAATCATTTGCTGCTCGTAGTTTCTCACAATGATTTTTCTTCCATAACATCTTATGGGTATTTGTTGCAGACTCTCTGTGGCGTCCCATCCAAATCTTGAGTCAATTGCTAGCCAACCAAATCTGAGCGAGGTGCAAGCAACACTGTATTTTCTATATTTCTCTTCTCTGTTCTTCCATGGAAGCGGGTTTTTTAATGAACTAGTTTTTCTTGATAGGAAAATGAACTAAAACAACTTCCCAGGAACAATTTCTTTACAAAACACAGCTTTCCACCTTCATTTCCTTAATTCTATCAAAAAATATCTTAATATCAAATCCTCTGACAAACACCGCCCCACAAAACGCAGCACTCCGCCTACACTTACTTCACATATCTGAGAACTTTGTGATCTCAATACCTCTTAGAAGCACACCCCCACTCGGATCCTCGCCTTTTTGTAACGTTGGTTTTCATTTTTTAGTGACGATCTTAGCCTTTTCATGACGGTTTTAGCCTTTTCATGACGATCTTAGCCTTTTCATGACGATCTTAGCCTTTTCATGACGATCTTAGCCTTTTCATGACGATCTTAGCCATTTCATGACGATCTTAGCCATTTCATGACGATCTTAGCCTTTTCATGACGATCTTAGCCTTTTCATGACGATCTTAGCCTTTTCATGACGATCTTAGCCTTTTCATGACGATCTTAGCCTTTTCATGACGATCTTAGCCTTTTCATGACGATCTTAGCCACTTGGTGACGTGTTGCCGTGTGCGCAGTGTGCGGGCGGAGGCGGGCGCAGCACGCGAGACGCTGCTACGCGACCTCGCTGCGGCGAAGGCGGAGTGCGGGAAGCTGAAGGCACAGCTTGAGGTTGAGCTCACAGCCCTTGAAGCGGAGAAAAAACGCAACGAAACTCTTCACTGTCAGGTCGCCGAACTTGAAGCTAAAAAGGTACTTAGAGTTGATTCATCTACCGTTTGTTGTCGATTTGTGTTCTAAGTGGGTAGGTAACCTTTTGGCGTTTGGGTAAAGTGTTTTCGTCCAGCTGTTTCCTTGAGAATTATTATAGAACTTTAGTACGGATTTGCTTCTTAGCGTACGCCTGTTTTAATGTATGTTCAAAGGTGATAAATTGCTAAATTTTTTAGCAAACGATATACAGGTGTTGCACATGACGCTCAGCTCTACATAGCGCGCGGGTTGGAGTCTTATCTATCTAACAAAAATGAAGCATAAGCTCTTGTTCTCATTTTCGGGCATTTCTCTTTGTTGACGGGTGATTCAGAGCCAAACCTTTTCATGTTAAATTCTTGTGCAAGCCTAGTAATGTTAAACCTTTTTGCACTTTGAAATGTTGGACTTTAGTCGTTGAAAATTCTATAAACAACTACCAAACTGCGCTAGTTTGCGTCCCATTCTGTGGCTTGTCGACTCGTGCGATACGAGGCACGACATGACGCGTTGTGTGCCACCAGGGCGGCGGTGGCAACGGAGGAGGCGGTGGCAACAACGGGGGATACAGTCGGCAGTCCTCACCCACACCGTCACTGTCCAGGCTCTCTGTCTCCGGCTCCATCAACTCCTTCATGGCCGGACCGTACTCGGTAATGCTCACTTCCAGCCAAGGGAGCCAGATTATTTGTTTTCTCGCCTTAAATCTTCAAGCTTAGGCTTCTTTAAATTTTTTTTTTATAATTTTGGTCACCGTGGCTCAATGGTAAGCACGTTCATTACGTATTGGTACATATACGCATGTACCAAGTGTACCACAAGGGACATTTCTGATAGACGTAGTGGTACATATGTGCACTACTGCACATTTTTTATTTTAATTTTAAAAATTAATTCAAAACCTTTTTACTTGATACCATAATATATTTCCTTCATGTAACTTATATTAACCTCTACAGTAGCCACCGTAGTGAACGTGTTAAAAGCGCGCACTTTTTACGGGAAGTGTCGCCAGTTTGAACCTTAGAAATGCCAGCTCGGTGATTTTTCCTGTTACGAAAAGAGAGAACTGGACTATAATTCCCCACTCCACCCAGGTGTCGGAAACGGGTACCGGCTCAACCGGGAGTAACCGTCATTGCGTCTTGGTGTCAGATATAAGGCATTTGAAAAACCAGTGTACAAGGTGATATGTATCAGGCCTGATTTAAATTAAACATCGTTTGTTATGGCCACTCAGCATCTGGCGACTCTTCAGAGTTGCCAGATATGTTAGTCTAAATAACTAAATTTTGCATGAAAAATCCAAAATTTGAGGACTTTTGGCCAGAAGAAGGCCAATCAGGCCAATAGAGCCGCATGCTGACACACGTGCCTAGCTTACAGTATAGTTACCGCCAAGTGTCATCCCTTTTGATTTTGATCTAAAAGATGAGAGAACTGTATCTGCAATTTCTTACCATTGTGTGCAGGTGCTCTTAATATTTTGTGACTACACAAATTCCGCACTTTCTGGTATGGCTGTTGTAATGCATGCATGCATTTATTTCCCTGTGTTCATTGGTATCATATATGTTTCAATTCAAATACTTAGTTTTATTTTATCGCAATATGTGTATGTTTTTGTTGTTATTAAAGGTTTCAAAATGTCTCCTCAATTATGACAAACATACAATCATATTTGTTGACTACTGTATTCATTCCACATTTCTCATCTCCACTATAAGTGTTTTTTATTCCAATACTAGTCTTTCTAAAGCACAACCAACTCTTCGCCCCTTCTTGCACATCCCTGAAGTCAGTCTGTCATTCACATTCTCCTTTGTCACTGCGAAGTATGTATTTTCCAATATTAGCCTTACCACTGCACTACTACCATTGCGTTTTTGGAGTCAACACCTTTCCATTGCACGACCCCCACCTCGTTTCTGAAGTCAACCTTTCCATTGGACGACCACCACCTCGTTTCTAAAGTCAACCTTTTCATTGGACGACCACCACCTCGTTTCTAAAGTTAACCTTTCTATTGCACGACCTCCACCTCGTTTCTAAAGTCAACCTTTCAATTGGACGACCCCCACCTCGTTTCTAAAGTCAACCTTTCCATTGGACGACCACCACCTCGTTTCTGAAGAGAGCATGTGTTCCTCAGGACGACGTGTTTGAGGGCGTGGGTTGGGGCGGCTCGCTGCGGCAGCACTCGTCTGTCTATGAGGCGCTGAGGAGCAACACGACCACCACAGTCGAGGCCCTCACGTCGCAGCTGTCCCAGCGGGAAGGTGCGTGTGCTGGTCCACCTGCCGTGTTTGTATACGAGGTGGAAATACCTCGGGAATGTCCATCTAAATTCCGAGGTCATCCGAGGTAATGCTCTAAATCCCGAGGTATTTCCATCCCGAGGTCGAAATACTTCGGGATTTAGAGCAAATTAATTTTATCTGAGAGTTGGCATGCATTGAGGAGGCAGCTGTCTCACTGTGAAGGTACTTGTGCAGATCCACCTGCCATGTTTGCATAGGAGGTGGATAAAATAATGAAAACACCTCGGAATTGAGAGCAAATTTATTTCAATATGAGAACTAGCATGCATCGAAGAGGTAGTTGTTTCAGCGTGAAGCCGCGTGTGCTGATCCTCCTGCCATGTTTGAAAAGGAGGTGGAAAAAATTATGAAAACACCTCGGAATTTAGAGCAAATTAATTTCAATATGAGAATTGGTATGCATAGAGTAGGCAGTTGTTTCAGCGTGAGGGTGCGCGTGCAGGTCCACCTCCGCCTGTCATGTACTCAAAGGAGATAAATTAAATAATGAAAACGCCTCGTCATTTCGGCAAATGTATTTCAGTATAGAAATTTGTATACTTCGAGGAGGCATTTGGTTCAGCGATGAGTGCGTGTGTAAGTCCACCTCCGTCTGCCATTCAGGAAGTGAACAAAATAATGGAAGCATTTTAAAATTTCAAGTCAATTCATTTTAGTATGAGTATGCCTTTAAGTAGACGTTTTCTTCTTTATGCGCTGTTTATAATTTTTGAGATTGCTCCTCTGTGTACGTCTACTTGTTCAGTCGTTTTAGTTACGCTTGCCCCCTCAGGGGGCATAGGATAGGCAATATGCTTAGGCTAGTCTGGTTTGCCTATTTTGTGCTATAGGAATTGGTCTGAGATACTGCTAGGTTATCTCGGCCATAGATAACCTTCGGGACTTCAGTCTTTCGTGCCCACTTTGCTTCTTTCCGTTTTCAGACCTCTTTTGCTATCACTTTGTTTTTTTACCACTTCCATCTGAATTCGCTGTTTCTATGAGCAGGGTATCCTGTGGTGTGTGAACACACCTTGTGCATAGATTCTACGTTAACAAGTGCTCTTTTATTTTCTAATGTCCTTCTGTGCTATAATAACCAACACACGACGGAGATGTGTTTCTTCTGGTAACGTCCACAGTTTTGCGTCCTCTGCGCTTCAGTTTGAAGCTTTCCGTGAACGAAAGTTTGAAATGTATTTTCGAAGATTACTCTGATGTGCGAGCGAATATTCGACGTTATATTTTCCACATCTTTTGCACAATCGCTCCCCCCTCCCTCCCCCTTCTTCCGTTTTCTGTCCAGAGACTCAGAGTTGTGCAAGGAGACCAAGTTTGTACTAGTGCAGTAAGGGTCCTGCTTTTGCACTTGCCTGAGGAAAATTTTACCTGCTTTAACCGCTCATTTATATAAGCATGAGTTGAATTTCATGCTGAAAGTTGGTAACAAAGACGTTACATGCTGGAAGTTGGTAATAAAGATACTACATGCTGTAAGTTGGTAAAAAAGACGTTACACGCAGAACGTTGAAACAAAGACGTTATGTGCTAAAAGTATGTAACAAAGACGTAACATGCTGGAGGTATGTAACAAAGTAACATGCTGGAGGTATGTAACAAAGACGTAACATGCTGGAGGTACATAACAAAGTAACTTGCTGGAGGCACTTAACAAAGACGTCACATGGGTGGGCAGGCGAAGTGCAGCTGCTGCAGAGCGAGGTGCTGCGGCACGAGGCGCAGCGAGAGAGCTTGGCCAGCGAGCTGCTGCAGCTGACGGAGCAGGTACTGCAGCTGCAGCAGCAGCAGGACGAGCACAAGCAGCTCAAGCAGCAGCATCAAGACATTGAACAAAAATACAACGCTCTTCTACAGGTAACTTCTCTCGCATGGCTCACTTGCACTACTTAACGCTCTACTGCGGGTAACTTGTCTGTTATTGCTAACATGCTGTATGGATCATGACTGGCGTTGTTAACCTGCTGCACGCAACTTGACTCGTAGTTAATTTGCTGCTCGTAACTTGACTCGTAGTTAATTTGCTGCACGTAACTTGACTCGTAGTTAATTTGCTGCAAGTAACTTAACTCGTAGTTAATTTGCTATGTGTTACTTCACAGACCATTGCATTACCATGCAAAATTCTTTATTTGTGTAAAGACTTGTATTCTCTACCTCTACCTCTAATTTTGTGTTTTTACCGTTAATTTTCTGTTATTTGTTACCATTGCTTCTAATTGTATTAGTTGTATTGAAGATCAATTTGGAAGTATGTAAATTTTTCTCAAATCAGCCATCAGAACTTTTGCCCTGCAAACGTCAACTACTGAGCCGTTATCACTTTTGCGGTTGCCCTTTTCAATGACTAGTAAATCAATGTTAAGTAAGCAGAGACAGCCGTTTTCTTGATCTTGGAATGCAAACACGGTTTTTGTTTTTTCGGCAACGATTCAATTCTGTTATATATTTTAACGGACACGCATCTTTTAGTTTGTTATTGCGTTGAAATATTTTGCTTTTCATCAGAGGCTTTCTCATTGTTTAGGTGTATGAGAAATTTCAAATCTAATGCCTCGAGTGCACTTGTTGTACTAGTGATTTGATTGTTCGAATGAGATGAAGTAACGTCAGTGTTCACTTGCAGATGTACGGCGAAAAAGTAGAAGAGGTCGATGAGCTTCGGCTAGACTTGGCTGATGTTAAGGAGATGTACAAGGCTCAGGTGAGTAAACTGAATATTTGCTTGGAAGCTCGTATTTTGAGTGTTTTATTATTTTCTTTATGAAGATTTGGTAAAGAGAAATGTGTTCTGGGGATTGTGACTCCTGAGGTGGGGTGTGATAAGGTTGAATGCTCTGTTTGGGGATTTATTGGGTATTTGCACGCATGTGGTAAGCGGAATGCAACTGGATGTGATCAGATCAAATGCTCTGATGTGAGTACCAGTGTATATGCCCTTAATGGAAATTTTTTATATTTTTAATTGCGTTCTGTTATCATCATGTCGTCCAACGTACACGTGAACGATTTTGTAACAGGTGAGTTCTATAGTTTTGGAAAAAATGTTCAAAAATCATTTTTGCACTGCTTATAAATTCCGCAGTGCTTTAAAATTCTTCTGATTCATATGGGAATCAAGTAAGGCTAACGGTAAATATTTTACCTGGGGATCATGACAAAGTTATTGGCGAATTTATAATTAAACAAGTACCTGTTTGTAAACTCTATAATAAAAGCAATCTTGAGTGCTCGGTGACTTCTAGGGAAAAAGTGCATCAAGCTAAAAATCTCGTGTCTACCTTTTCATTAAGTACAACATCTATCAAAAGGATGTAAATTTTGAAGGTGTCTCCTGTAATTTTCTTGCTTTCCTGATTTTCAGATTAATCAGCTAATGCAACAGTGAGAGCAGCCGTCGCTGTCGCCGCACTCCCTCATCGCTCGGCTGTTCGGGCGCAAGACCTGGAGGTGAAGTGAGGGCTGCGTGCGAGAGCCGACAAGCCGGTGTGTGCTCCTCACGGCTTCTGGGGAGGAAAAGCATTCGTGGGCATCTCTCCGTGTACTTTTATGCATAGAAAGGTCAATGTATAGGGCGAGAAAATTGTGTTTATGTCATATTAGTGTGGGCATTTCGGTGTCGGCTTTCCTAGCGCGCTGCGTTGTTCTCGATTTTAAGAGAGTTGCTAGCGGCACGGTTTTAAATAGTTTGAGCGTATAAATAGTTTGATTGCGTCTAATGTTGGCAGAAAATTCATTTCCAGACACTTTTGAAGTATTTTGGATCATCAGTATCGTATTTTTTTGTGGCGATTCGTTCCATGTTGTTTAAAATTCGTGAAGGAGTGTGCTTAATAGAGAGAGATTTGATAATAAAATGTCTACTTACTGGAGGATGATTTTGAGAAGCAGGTCTTCGTAGCATTAAAATAAGAGATTCGAAAAAAAGTCATTCTTCATGAGCAGCATAAATTGTTCCAAGCTCACTATTGTCTTCGGAGCATTGAGATTTGTCGCTTTTTAGGGAAGTTTGTCTGATTAAAAGGACTTGTTTGATCGCTGTGTCACCTTCTAGGTACTGTCATCCGTCCATGCCTTCACTGTGCTCGCGCTGTTTGTGTGATGTTGCGTCTTATGCCGCCTCAAATTTTGGGCGCTTGCGTATTTTTGCGAAAATTTAACGACCTTGAAGACGAAGAATGTGACTAGCCAAAGTTTTATTGCAGTTTGATAGAACCAACAGATATTGTGCTTTCCATCGCATCCGAACGCTGAGTTAGCGATGTTTATAAACTGATCTTCAGTTTTTTTGTAGACGTGTTAGAAGAAGGCTATAATTGTGGCAGTCCGAATATTTCGTGCTGCCGTGTTAGCTGCGCGCTGGTGTGGAACACACTTTGTTGAGGAGGGGACGCGGAGCCAGGCTTCGTGTCGGGACTGACATATTGGTCACTTTCTGTTCAAAATTATCAAATTTAGCAGTTTTCAAATGGAGTTTGACCATTTAAGGTTTTTTCAAATGAAGTTTGACCATAAAAATCTCTCAGCACCTGATAACTCTGTGTGGTGTTGCGAGATGCATACAAGTGACTTTCATGCCCAAATTTAATTTCAAAGGTGCCAAATTTGAAAGAGTCAGATAAAATAGAAAGAAAACTGAACAGATCTGGTTTATGCCACCACCCAGTTACATGTAAGCCTGATCCACTAACGTGCGTGCGCGAATCATTCAAGAAAGAATTTTCTTTAAAGATTTTTAACTGAACTTTATTTTGAGAGGATAAGTTTTAATTTTCTATGCGAAAATCATTTTCAGGGTGCGACGCTAAAGATTTCACTAAAAATCTGTTCTGCAGTGTAAATTAGGAAGCAAATTGTACCGTCCTCGTCAGTGCGCTGAATCCAAAACGTCGTCATGGTTTGGTGCTCCAAGACACCCTCTACACACACAGTAGCGCGTGTATCAAGAAGCCGTTATGGCTGCATTTTTTCGGTAGGGTATCCTTCCATAACTTTTCTATTTCTTCCTCATAAAGGAAGGCGAACGTCTCTTGAGTTTTGATACATTTCATGCCTCCTTCATTTTTCCATTTTTTTGGCAGTTTGATTTGTTCCACTGTTATTTTAGTCACTTTTTATGCACTTTTTGAACCAAAATGGTGCCTGACATCTTATGCGTGATAATCAAAATAACATATTTTTACGCCCCAACTCTTAGCTGTTTCCAAAGGGTGAAATTTGTTGTACTTCAACTTCCTTCACATTTTTGATACTGAGAGATGACGTTTTCTTAGCCGTGCGGTAATCCCGTGGACAATTCCATAGAATTTTCAATGCCTAACACTTCCCGAATGCAGCAATAAATTTCGGTGTGTTTGTTGTGTTGAGCTGCTTTAGTAGGCGAGCGCTTGGGGTGCCTTGAAAGCCCGTTTGATGCTCAGCATAGCTTGCCAATATGCTGGTAAGCGTATCTGTGATACCTTGCTGCTTATGTTCTTTTCTTTATTCTATTCATTCTTAGGGGTTCTCGCGTGACTAAACTTGTTTTCTTCATTCTTCGAGTTTCCAGCGTGAACAAAGTTGTATGGCGATGGAGTTCATCTCGTAGCACGACTGTTCTAATGAAATAATTTGTTTTACTTGCTACCGTAATGAATTTTAGATTAAGTGCTGGTTGTTTATGTCGAATCCTTTGGCATAATTTGAACATTGGTTTACGTTAGCTCTGCTATAAATAGGCTTACGGAGCATCTATATTTCGGGCCCACTTTGCTTCTTCCAGTTTTCCTGCCTTTTTCCAAGTCACTCTTTAACCTTTTCTTCCTCTTCCTTCCTAACTTGTATCGATGCACAGGTTATCCTGTATGGGAACACACGTGCAGAAATTGCGTCTTTTCTGCAGTCCGTACTTAAAAATGGTTCCTTCCCTTCGCCTCTTTAAGATCGCCTTTGATGTGACTATGGAGTTTTAAACCAATATAAAAATAATTCGAAGATAGGTCCCGTGACTGTATCCTTTCATGTTTTTGATACCAATAAGGAATGAGATTTTAATTCATTTTGGTTCAATTACTCTTAATTTAGAGGCTTGTCTCTCCAGGGAGATACAGCCATTGTGTCTATGGGGACTAGCGTTCCCAGGAGGTTGATGAAAATTCCTGAGCTGAAAGTTTGGAAAGCCTTCCTCTTGTTGAAATAGAAAGGTTATTTGCTTTGTTACGGACCATCTTTTCTCGGTACATTTCTCTCCTGTTTAATAGGACATAATACTTTCTCTGTCAATTTTTATCATGTTTCATAAACTTGCTTCCAAACTTCCTGTTTCAATACACCGGGAATCTTGTGTGGGAACGTGCTTGGTGCTTAGAATCCTCGTTCTCTGAACTCCATGCTAGATGGTACTTCCCTCTGAACCCTTGGTGAAACACCTTGTTGTGGTCAGGGAGGCGTTAACTAGCATGTCTAAGTTAATTATAGGTATGATAAATTGGGATATTTTGACGAAGAAACTCATTTTATTAAACCTGCCTGTAAACTCTGATGATTCCGTAACTAACTGGTTGAACCCTTTCTCGTTTTGTTGGATTTCAAAATCCACTTATGTGAATTTCTCTAATTTTTTTGTCGAATTTGCACTCTGTGTTTTTTGATGTACACAGCCGAGTGATGTTCACTTCCTCGTTCTGATGTCAATGACCTGATGCCAGCGTGAATGTAATTACAGCACTGTTAATGAAAGCATTATGAGCATAAAATTCAAACGGTTAACTATTAACTCTGGCTCCTAGCGTGGTAAGAACGAGATTCCCTGTACAGTTGGTGGGTTTTAATCTCATTGTGGAACACAAAAACCATGTCAAGATTATACTGCAGCTATAAACCATGTTTCCTCATATTTTAATAATCTTTGTTTAGTTTCCTGTGGCTGAAAACTGATTAAAGTTGTCCGTTCTCTGAGTCGTAAACAAGATTTAACTACGATTGTTTCGTTGAGATACTGTAGAAAAACTT
Organism: Platorchestia sp. MABIK; assembly: GCA_014220935.1. Classification (NCBI taxonomy): domain Eukaryota; kingdom Metazoa; phylum Arthropoda; class Malacostraca; order Amphipoda; family Talitridae; genus Platorchestia; species Platorchestia sp. MABIK. The sequence continues at coordinate 36,162 of JACJUY010008189.1, forward strand.
GCGTAGAACTGCACATTGAATTCTACCCTCTACTGAAGTCTATTTGTTTAACTTTTCAAAACTGTCAAGACTGTGCGGTTGCCCTGTTGAGCTCCGATGCCGGAACTGTGCATTGTTCGATGTAACGTTCAGTTGCTAGTGCGTCTCGTCGGGACCGCAATGTGAATAACATTTTCTAGCTCGTTTTAAAAGCATGTCATATTTACGTGCGCACGATATCCTTCAGCTGTATAATTTAATTCTGACCGTTGTGAATATTTCTGAAGCTTATTGTTTGTACAGGTTTAGTCCAGAATGAAGTTCAAGTTTTTGTGTTATATTTGAGTTCGTTAACACCGATTTCGTCATTTCAATGTTCAATTTTGAATGTAAACTTTATGTAGCGTAGCGTTATTTTTTGCGAGTGAGATACTTTAATCAAGCTGGAATACCGGTCACGAGCGAATTTAATAAATAGTTGAATAATACTCTGTAAAATGTCTCTCACCTCAATTAACTATGATACTTCCTGTAACTTGTGGCTTCATTATAGCTCGTCATTTTATGTGCAGGGGTAGCGTACCATTTTGTGCTATTGTGCAATATAAAAGCTTGTACTTACTCAACAATGGCTTGATGTCTGCGTTTGTGTCAGCCATAGCTGCTACTGCCGACGCTAAAGGTTGTCGCTACTCATCTGTTGACGTACAGTTCGCTATATTATACTGTTGACCTTGCAGATAATTTTGTACGCAAATTATAATATATCCGATACGTAATGAAATTTTCTTAAACCTTTGCCTCGCACAGCTTCGTGCACTTGCGGTTACATTCCTTCTACCGCGAAGGGAAATCTATGGCGTATAAGGATATCTATATCACTGCAGCGGGGTCAGTGACAATCAGAAATAGTCACTGCAGAGATTATTTCTGTTCTGGGTGTACCTAACGCCTGAAGACGTGTGATGTGTCTTGCCCCAGGAGAAGACGCAAGGTCCCGAGCTGAAGGTTGGGCCTACCTCTTGTTGAAGTATAATAGATTTTGTATTGTTACAAACATTATTTCAGTTTTTTGCTGTCCCTACTTCAGCACATTACTTTCTTCAACTCATCTTGTTTCATGAACTTTTTTCAATCATGCTGTTACTAAGCGCAGAGTGTGGGGACACACCTTGTGCATAGATATCTTAATTCTGTGCTAAATGATACCTTCCTCATGAGTCTCTTTATGTCCTGAGAAGTTTCAACTAACTTAAAATCTAACTTTTTCGTCCAATCTGGCATGTTTCTTGTTAGTAGGATGCTTGTGAAAAAATATCATTCATACGCAACGCGATGTTAGCAAATCACAAAAATGCGGAGTAAGCAAAGGTTAAACGTAGTGAAGGAATGGTCTACTTGAAGCGAAAGTTGTCTTTTTCACGAAGTTTGAGTAGGCAAATAAAAAAGACTTTAAATTGCTCAGACTGAGTCTGTCTTCATTAATGTATCTTGGTGATGAAACATTCTTCTTTGACCTCTCGCAGATGCTCCAATTCTGACGCCTTGTACCCTTCTAATACATCCTTGTCTCAACTGGAACTTCATAATATCGGTTGCTTGAAATGTCGGCTGAAATGCTGCGAACCACTGACTTTCTATACATTATAAAAAGTTTGACGCCGGGATTTTAATATATTCAGATTTTTTATTATAAAGGTCCTCAAATGGATAGATATCAACGTGTGCGTTAGACGGTCAATAATTCGTAAAATACATCTCTACTCGAGCTTGCTCTACAGATTTTTTATTTTCAGTGTTTCAGCCGCTTTTTCACCAAAAGTTCGGGGCAGGCTCGCAAAGTTTATGAAATTTGAAGTCCTGGTAGCGCCCGTAGGTAATTCTGCTGTTTTTCTACATTATTTATTCTAGTAAGGGAAAAAATAACGATCTTTTACACAGCAATAAAATAAAATTATTCGTCGATAAATATGGGACTTATGGTAATTTCTCGCTATGATCTATTTTCTTCCAATTAACATCACACAATTAATTTGGGAAACGTCCAGTTTGTAATTTCTAGAGGCTTGCATGCGTGGCATTTATATCATAATGTACTGTCTATATTACGTACATCATCAATAGTCGTTCAATCATGTTTCCTCTCAGCGCCAGAATGACAAGCGAAAAACCGGAAGAAATCACTGTAACTCTCAAATTTTTCAACTATTTCAACTTTCAAGGCAGTTATACTTAATTCAAATATCTCAAATTGTAAATCATACGTTTGAAGTTATGAATAACGCGTCCCAAATCAAATACCTCGAGTAATATATTTAACTCAAGCTGTAAACATGTGTCAAGTTACAAATGACTCGCACCAGGTCCAACTGCTAGATAAACATCACCAGCATCGGACGCAAGCGCTCAGTTTGCAGTCGCCGTAGGAGCGGCGAGGCGCTTCTCCTGCTCCAAATTGATGGCCGTAATTAATATCCCTCAAAAGAGCGCCTGATGCACCCGTAAAAACGTCAAAACAACATAATTAGTGACAACAATAGGGAGTTCCGAAGGTGCCTTCATCGCTGAAACTCGCCTTTTCTTTGTCACAGTTTCAATTTATAAAAATAATCCAGGTGGTTGTTGACGTTGCAGTCCCGTAGACTTAGTGCAGGTCCGCTATAGCAATGCCCTGCAATCGCCTCCTCGTTTGACAATGTTAGAGTTTGTGTGTTTTCAAAATCTAAAGCTGAGTTACGAAAAGGTGATATATAATATTTAAGAATAACGTTGCCTCGGTTAAAATCTGTGAAACGTGATAGCATCATAAAATTGATAACAGAGCTATGACTTCCGTTTTTCAAAGGAAGTTATTGTCTGTGCCTTGTTATTTCAGCTGTAGTTTAAATCGTATTAACTACTCGCATCATAACTGGTACTCAAATTATTTTTCCTTATAAAACTGAAATACCTAGCTCTTGGCGAATATGTGGTACACTACAAATGAGCAACACAATCGTAATATTAAGCCTAAATTTTCCTGATCTACAACTCAAATCTGGGCAGAGTGGATACCACGATGTTAATGTTAGAATATCTTATTTAGGTACATGTACAAAAACTTGGAAAAACTCATATCAGTTTAAAAGCGAAGAATAAAATTCTAAACATTTTTGGAACGAACGTTTCGGGATAAATCCCATCATCA
>JACJUY010008190.1:19606-39323 GCA_014220935.1 Platorchestia sp. MABIK
TTGTTATGTTGAAACAGATTTTTTTTTGTTTTGTTACGAAATATTTTTTTCTTTCAAATGTGTCCATTTCAGCACCTTTGACTTTCTTTCTCTCTCAGCTTTTATTTTGTTTCATAAACATTTATCAATCTTCCTGTACATGCAAGGGAACCTGACTGGGAATAAGCACCTTTGGCAAAAATTCCCAGTTCCCTAATTTCTAAGAGGTTCTTATTTGCTTAGAATGTCTTAATACTAAGTGGTTCCTTAATTTTTCTTCTTTTTTGAAGCCTTTAATGTGGTGGTGGAGGTTTGAACTAAGTTTTAGTATGATCTATTTTTCCAAGAGCTCTTATTTGGTCTATAAACGTAATTGAGCAGACGTAACTTTTATTAACATTAGTTATTTTTGAGATCTTAATTCGACGCATCACATAATTGATTACTGGAGACACTATCCATTCTTTCGAGTATTCCCTCTTTGCAAACCAGTGCATATCGCGCCTGATATTTTAAAATTAACACTTTGACTTTGAAGTGGTACATATGTGTACCACTAGGTAAATTGCTCATTGACGTACTGGAATATACAAATAACATTTCAACCATTTTGCTACCTTTTCCGAAATAAATTTTAGAGTAAAAAGTAACATATTATGGTTCAATTGTATTCTTTACACTTTTTAAAAAAGGTTACAAATGTTTTAGAGTAGAAAAGCCGGTTTTTCCAAACGATTTCTTTTAGCCTAACCAAATTGACCGAAAGCAACCGCACAATCGTAGTCCACGTGTTAATAAAGAAGCTATCAGCGATCTAAAGCTCATCTTTGTCGCTGTCATCTTTCGAGTGATGATCGGACAGCAAGGATTAAATGCAGTATTATTAACTTATCACACAGGCTTAAGACGGTTTTTTTAACTTTGTTAACTAGTTCGACAACAGCTACAGCTTTTCATCATTCAGCAGTAAATGCATCCCTCAAGAGGATATAACTGTTGTACCTAGAGGAATTGGCGCACCCAGGAGAAAATGTGAGGTCTAGAGCTGAACGTCAAGTGGACTTTTTTGTTGAAATAAGTCTTTTGTTCGGTTAAAGACCATCTTTTCCAAATTTGCAGCAGTCCTGTATTTCAGCACCTACTACTTTCTTCTTCTACTTTCATCTTGTTTCCCAAAGTTCTTTCTTTGCGAATTGTTTTTATGCGCAGGGGATCTTTTGAATCAAAACTCTTTGAGCATTGATTCTACGTTCCCTCCATCCTAATTGGTGCCTTCATTCCTTTGGAACACCTTTGCTGAGGTTAGGGAGGCTTAAATTAACAAAAACGTCTTAATACAATCCAAAAAATTCAGAACATACCTCGTTGACATACGGCGGTTAACTTCCAATGCTGTCAAATCAAACTTTTTGGAAAATTCCCTCTGCTGTCGCCACCGGCGGCGGTAACAGAGCGACAAACCCTGCCTTGCACCAGCACAAGGGACGAGTGAAAATGTATTCGAATTAAATAAACAGAAAATAATTGCGTTGTGTTGAGACGTGTGTCAACGCTTGACGTTGGGAGTCATTTGTAGCGTTTTTCTGCATGGTCATGTGCTAAGCGGAGTCTATTTAGTGTATCAGTGTAGAGTTTTCTCAACAAAGTTTGCGTAAGTAGTGTGCTTTGTAATTTTATTTGGAAAAATTAGCCATGCACGATTATTAGCGTAATGTATCAAAATGCAGAAAAAGTAGTTCCAAGCCCTTCTCTGACTTCTTTGACGCTTCACAGCTCACAATGAATTTATAAACATTCCTTTTTAACGTACGAATTAACGTTTACGGTTAATCCCCAAAAGTTGCCTTGATTCAAATGAACCGTTTTTCCAGTTCCCTCCTTATATCATCACCGCGTTCGTGTCACTTAAGAACTAATACCATAAAGTAGCCTCGAACCAATAAACCATTTTTCTATTTCTCCTCTTAGATCATCCCCTCGTTCGCATAACTTCCTGTTCGTCAAGATCCACAACTGAATATCACCCACCACATTAATTTTAGTGAAATGGTGTGAAGAAGAACGGTTCTGACGCCCATGGCTTGCACTTTGGATGGGCCTGGAGAGTAAATCTTTGGGTGCACCGTTGAGCTGTACCTACTCTTGTCTATTTCAGAATACGACCACCAAGTGATCGTATTCGTACTTCGTATTTTTGATATAGTATAGGCCAATAGTCACGAGACCCACAATTGAATATTTCGCACCACATATATTTGAGTAAAATGGCGTGGGACCTCCCACAATTGGAAATCTCCCACCACATCATTTTGGGAAGTGTGGAAATTGCCCCGTGAAGAAGGACGGTCCTGACGCCCATGGCTTGCAGCTCGGATGATCCCATCGAGTAACCTTTAGCTGGCGAGCTGCAGACGGCGCAGAACTTGCTGGCTGCGTGTTGGCCATCGTATACCGTGGTGTTGGCCAACAGTTGAAGCCTCGCCGTCGTTGTGGCACGTCTGTAGTCGTAGCTGCGTGAGTAGGCTCTTGTCGAGTACGCTGTTTTTGGCGTGTGTTTCGCTTCTTTTCTCGGTGATACTCCCAGTGAAAACGTCGCGGTGTGGTCGTGATCATCTGCGTACAGAGCGCACTTAAGTTAGCTTTCTTAAATAGCGCGGGTCGAGTGTGATGTATGGTAATAGAAGACTTCCATGACGTCGTAGAGTATAAAGCGATGCAATCTCTCCAGCTGATTTTTTGGCCGTGCGAAGGAAACCGGCGTTTTTCGCGCAGGTGACATGTCCATGTTTTTGTGATATTTGATCTTAGTATAAGTGCCTCGTTCGTATTAGTAGACCTAGAGACAATTATTCTGATAAATTAAGAACTCAACAAGTAGTAAAATCATTTTTTTAGTAATGCGAATGATATTCGCACAATCCAACACAATGTCTCCTCGAAAATCCACATTCGACTGGTGCTTGACGTTGGTGCTCGTCACAAATATTTTCGTTTGTGTGTCGAGTAGCACGTTGCCCTCCCCAATAAATAGCGTCATGTCCAACGACACACTACGATTGCCCCCCAACTCAACGACAAGTTCCAGATCAGCTGCACCAACCGAAGCAAGCGAGCCAGCTGAGCGGTATCCGGTCATTGTCGAAGACTTCGAACGCGTCGAAAACCCATTCATCATCAGCCTTTGGATCTTCTGTGCCTGCTTAGGAAAAATAGGTAAGCAAGTGCAGTTCTCGGACTGCTTAATAAGTATACAAAGGCACGTTGATGTGAAGTATAACAAGGCAAGTTAATTTTGAAATGCGTATAGTTGTGCGCGTTTAGAGGTAGTAAGGAAAATGTAAATAGTGAAGAAAATATGGGTTTGGTTACGACAGTGTTGACGATAGCTGTAGGCATGTGGAAATAATAAGCTACAGTGGCAATGAATTCCGTGCGCCATGGGTGAAAAATGAAAATGAATATTTCAGAGAAAATCGCTCTCATTAAATACACCCTCATTTGACACCTTGAATTTAGTTTTGGCACTCACAAGTTCCCAAAAGTTATTCAAACGAAGTAAAATAACAGAAGAGTGACAGAAGAGCGCACAGTTCGTGATGCGTTAATTAAGCTTAGCTGAACGCCTCACAGTGTGCGCTTGACCAGCTTTTTCCACTTGGGATGTGTGAGGCCTACTTGCATGCGGACACATATGTGAGTGAAATAGTCATACCATTAGTTAGTAAGAATATACTGAAATAGTTTCGCAAGTGGGAATTAATAATTTTCCCACGAGGATAAATAAAATAAAGGAGACACATATGTGAGTGAAATAGTCACGCAATTAGTTAGTGAGAATATATTTGAAAAGTACACAAGTGGGGACAAATAACTTGCTTTGGATCATAAATAAAATATAAAATGCCATTTTTCTCATCACGGTATGATATAAGTTTGAAGAGAATGTTGTTGGGCTTTGTGTGGGTGACTAATTTTTCAAGATTAAATAATGTTTAGTCTCGTGCGTCGTGAAAGACGTGAACGATTTGATTTCGTAGCTTATAAAGTCGTTTAGTTGACTGCGTAACAAATTCCTTCACACTGCTGCAGGGTGCTTCTGGTGATTTTGGTTAAATAACGTCATTCGATATCGTTCTTTCACGATAAATTTTAGCGACGTTCTTCGGGGTGTTGATTTTGAGAGAGCCTGTACAGAGTCGCCAGGTGTGATCATTTAAAAAGAAACATATTTGATACGCATTAAATTGAATAAAACCGAATATATGTTCATTAATGAGGTAAAAATTATAAACAAATTTAATTGAAAGCATTTCGACTATTTTCCCAGCGCTTCTCAATGACAGTTCAACGACAATGCATTCACTCTAACGTTCTTGTAAGAGTGTGTCGTGTATCATCATAGAGTGCCTTCGTGTAAAAACTGCTGATTCATTTTGTGGTCATTAACTTAATTTATTTGATTTCTTTAAAAAATGAAACAGCGCTGTGGTAAGTCAGCAATGGTATACTATCAACTCTATTTTAAGGGTTGGTGAATTAAGATTAGCTTCAATTCCTTCAATTTTTAGGTTGCAGAAGCTACCCACAGCTATAGTTAAGACGCCGGAAAATCTGCTCTCCTAGGAACGGATTAACTGTAGCCTCAAGCGATTTTTTCTGATGCTTCTTTCTGCTTCCGTGCACATTGGCCAATACCCTAGACAGACACGAGATCCTGCCGGCTTTGTTACGAGCTGGTCAAGCCTCTTAAAATCGCGCTTATGCCAGTCCCAATGTGTGCAGACAGCTCACTTTCTTAGAGCATGCGCCTTTGATTTGTCATCTGCAGTAGCAGCAGGTCGGTTGCCTGTACTGTTTGCTTGTGCCAGCATCATGGCTTAACACGTTAAGTGTGGCGGGTTAAACTGAAGTCATATATCCAACTCAAATTAGAGTTTATTTCAGAGACAAATTTCGAAAATAACGAACGTTAAATAGATCGCGGCTTCATTTAGTTTTCATCAAGGAGCTTATTGAAATTGAGTTCGTGACTGCTGGTCGGTCAGCAGCATTGTGAAAATACTCTCGGTGACCACCGGTGGGTCACGTCGCACTCCAAGTGTTAATTATCATTTACGGTCACCGCAATAAGCTTCTGCGAGTCTTGTGTTAGGCATGTTTTCTAAAGACTAATTAATGAATGATCGCGCGGTGATCGAACAGTTCTGTGACCTCTCGAGGGTCGGTGCCTTTCGTCCTACCTTTTATGGTGCAAATTTTCTTGAAGTCATCGCGAGGCGCATGTGATCCATAAATTTACCATACACGTGCAGTAAAGACAAGTTATCTTGAATAGCGGCTAGATTCGCGTTGTGTTGGTTGATCCCTTCGTGCGATTCTAAGACTTTGAAGAAATTGAGGTAGAAATTCATGACCTCATTCGCTGCGGCCAGTTTTTACTTCTTCAAACGATTACTATGCTTATCAGTGTTTGAAGTGTCGTATTTTTTGTGAATTAACTCTGTGCAAACGAAACAAGATAGTCTGAAGAACTCTTTATCTAGTTGTTACTAAGCATTGAGGATGTTCTTTGGTTGTTGTAACAAGTTTTTGTGCTGCGATGCAAGTATAATCCGACGTTTTAATATCAAGAGTGCAATCTTTGTAAGGCTCTGCACAGTTATTCTCAAACCAAAAAAAAACACACGAGATGATAGTAAATATCCGTTGAACATCGCAGGCCTCGCACACAAAGCGCGAAATAAATTGGTAACTTATGAGGCCACGCTGTCTCGTGCGGGATTCTTTGCGATCTAAGAATTTGTTTTACATTGAATGTAATTTGGATGTATCTTGATTTAACTGAGTGTATATTTTACATTGAATTACATTTGTTTTACTTTGAATTTTATTTGGATGTATCTTGATTTAACTGAGTGTATATTTTACATTGAATTACATTTGTTTTACTTTGAATTTTATTTGGATGTATCTTGATTTGACCTAGCCTGTTGTAGGGAAGCATCTGCTCCTTTTCTTCCCTAGTATAATTGTTTCTCTGTTAAGAGAACTTGGTAAGAGCTTTGAGTGTGATAGGACTAACGTATGAAATAAGAGTTGGTCCTTTTTTTACACAATACCCACTGGAGAAATAAGATCGGCAGCAGGGTTAGGTTAGTGAGTTGGCTATCCTATGCTAAGGGGACTGGCGCCCCCTGAGAGATACTGCCAGATTACCTCAGCTATAGATAGGCCTTCGGGACTTCCATCTTTCGTGTCCACTTTGCTTCTTTATGTCTGCATGCCTTTCTGCTGTTTTCTTTGTCTTTTCTCCTTCTTCCTTCCAAATTTGCCGTTTTTATACGTGAGGGTATTCGGTGAGGGAACACACACTTTACAGAGATTCCGTATTTTTTAGAGTCCACCCTGAATGGTCCCTTTCAATTGCTTTGTTGTGGCTTGGGATTCTCAAATTCACGTAAAAAATATTCTTTAATTCAATGTTTTAGATGAGAGTTTGAAAGCTCGCTCAACGCGTTCATCATACCCGCAAATGCGGCTCGTGTCGCAGACTTTGATCATCTTGCAACAACGATGCAGACATGGCATTAACTTCCAAGGACAAAACGGACTCTGCATCTCCTTGCAACAACGATGCAGACTTGGTATTAACTTTCAAGGACAATACGGACTCTGCATCTCCTTGCAACAACGATGCAGACATGGTATGAACTTTCAAGGACAAAACGGACTCTGCATCTCCTTGCAACAACGATGCAGGCTCTGAGTCACCTTGCCACTACAGTATAGATTTTGTCCGATAATCAACAGTAGCTTGGACCAACTATTGGCGCCCGCTTGCTTTTCATGTAAAAAGTTGTGACGCGTGATGAAATCCTAAGGGAGTTGGTCGGGACATTTTAATTGGGTGATTCTCTCGTTGCGTTGCTGAAACATAATATTTTGTTATTATTCAGCTCAATTCTAGCAGGATAGGATGAACTCTAAGCATGCATTTTATCGTTGGGGTTTTAATGTTGCGAGTAAATGATATTTTACAAGCCACTCACCGTTTTCCAATTTTGGTTTGATTTAGGGAATTAGTTCATTAAAAACGTAAAAACAACTGAATTAATGAAGTGGGGTTTAGTGACCATCAGAACCGATTGTGCGGTAATGCTGATCGGAATGCCCATCACCATCATAAATCTCGTAAATGTACCTCGTCTTTGTGAGTGTCATGGCTTGATGGTGAATTATGACCCACCATCATTCGTTCATTCATTGCTCTGTTCGATCCACCATTGCGTTCAATCATTTTCAGTTCCGTCGGTTTTATTTTTGTTTTCATTTTGTGTTTAGAGTTGTATTCAGACTCCGGCTGGGCGGTGCCCTGCGTGACAGAGAGAGAGCTGGGCGATGATAAGGGATGCAGCGCTGGGCTGTGATGATCAAAATCCTAAAGTTTAAATTAAAAAAAAACACTGACTGTGAATGCTGTCCAACACATGGAATGGCTTCTGGGTTGCCAGATGTTGGGTGGTCTCCATAACGGATTTTACTCAAAAAAATTTAAACAATAAGATTTTGGAATGGGCTATTCAGTGTGAGTTGATCATTCTGGTCTAGTTTTTTCCTTCCATTTCTGCGTCTCATTTAATGGTTTTCATGTAATATGAGGTAATTATTCATCGAATTTGTGTATGGATTATTATTTTAAGTTGTTTGACAATGGATAATTAATGACCTTTTTGTAATTCTTAGGTAATTTACCTGTAAGTGATTTACTTGAATACAGTGATTTGCCTATCAATGCCATTTTTCCAATGTGACTTTGATCAGTATTGGACTTGTACTTGCCTAATTCGTGTAGGGCTATTGCGCTAGGATGTGAACATTACACATATGTGCGTTTTTCGTTATAATGTGACAATTAAACACTATTTTGAATGTGTCCGCACTTATTTCGCAAGTAGCCTAATTTGGATGCACTATGTCGTAATAATTAATGTACTGTGTTATAGTGTAAGGATATCTTCTCAAACTACAAACTCCTTAATTTTATGAAATCAGACCGAGGAACATTTTAGCTCTGAAAATTTCACCTTCACGGTGCTAGAACACAGACGAGCGTCACAACAAAATCACAGAAATTGGTTTACTCTTCTTTGGCTTTTGCCTAAATATTTTGAGCTGCGTTTCTGCCAAGTTCTGACTAAAAGTTTTGAGCTGAGATTTTTTCTTTCATCACCAATGGTTAATTTCGAGAAAAGTGTAAAGATTCGATGCCAGTCAGGCCAACTTCCGAGAGCAATCAAACAGCGCCGTCGATTGTCGCGGTGTGGTTTGTGCTGCGCTTCGTGAGGCCGCGCACGCCGACCGCTAACGATTGCTATTTTTTGTGCTTCAGTTCATTGAAATTTACTGACGAGGTAAAGTAATAAATAAAAAATAACTTCCTATTTTATTTATGAGGTACAATAATACGTAAAAATAACACGAATTTTCCTTAGGTGGTAAAATAATAAGAAACACACAAATTACATTTGAATTTTACGTCTGAAGCTCATGCTGAAGTTCAGATTTCTAATTGCACACCTTAAGGTTGAGATCTGTATCTGGAGAATCAGTTGTAAATGAAAGACGGACCGCAGGAAATTCACGACCTTCGTTGTTCTTCCGTTTGGTTCTCTCGAGAGGAGGTGGCAGCGAATTGATTTCCCGAATTTCACTGAGAGTTGTGTGCGTTAGAGCGAACTAATTTTTCTCCGTTTTCATCACTTGGTGCTTATGGTAAATTCTATGCATTTCATTCCAGTCAAACCCATGACAGTTTTCAAATTTTACTAAGAATATCCCACTGAACTCGCTTGATTTCCATTCCACGAGAAATTATGATCCCACCTTAAAATTTTTGGTTGTGTTTTCTTTGTTTAGTAAATATATTCGTACGCTTCAGACGTTGCTGGTAAATATATTCATAAGCAGTGGAAATTGGTGTGGGACGCCGCACTACGCATCTCGGTGTCTTCACGCGGAACGTATCTCTGTGGAAACAGCTGTCGAATGTGCGCCATTGTTTTTTTACTGAAGTTTTCTCACGATGTTGATAAGCATCATCAGTTCTTCTTCTTTTCATCAACTTGTGTTTTTTATAAACTATAGTTTTCGCGCATGTCAGAAATTTTGGTTTTGATTTACATCCAGTAAATCATGTAGCTTCTTGCGCGTCACACGTCAGCTGTTCAATGTGTTCACTCCATGCCTGAAACGTAGTTCCTCGACCGGAGAATGACGCCAATGGATGGTAACCTAGAAAGAGTGTTTTAAAAAACGAAAATTTTGTAAAAAATAAGAACTTTAACGTCGACTTGATCTGAAGCTATCACTACGACAGATCTAGATATTTAGCCCTTTTTAATTAATAGACGAATGGTTACAGTTACACTGGCAATGAACAGTTTTAGACTTTTCTTTGGTTATAGTTATAATTCATGGAAAATTTATATATCCGATCTGCACACAACGTAATCGGACAAACTGTGTTCGCACGCTAACAAAACACACGTGTGCGTTCAGCCGAGGCTCGTGTACTCTTCGGACTTCTGCCCTGACCTACGCTAAGCTAATATTTACTCTTCTTTTTAAGCGCCTTCTGAGTTCTGCGAAACTCAGTGGGTCACGAAGTTCTGCATAGGTGAGGAATGGTTATGTTAATTAGAAATTGTCTCTTAATTAGCAATTGTGTTGATTACTAATTGAAAGTTAATTGAATAAACAGACTTACAAAGAAGTGAAGCAAATCATTAGATTAGTAAGAAAATTCAGTACAAGATAAATTAAAGAGCAGAAAATTGATGATTTTTGCACATCTACGGTAGACGGTCCACATAAATATCCCACTCATAGAAATATTCTTGCGTTAAATATCCTGTTCGGAGAAATATTCTCCCGTTAAATATTTCGTTCATAGACATATCCTTGCGTTAAATATCGTGTTCGTAAAAAATTTTGCATATAATATCACGTTCGTAAAAATATTTTAGCATGAAATATCCCGTTCGTAGAAATATTCTTGCATTACATATTCCGTTCGAAGAAATGTTCCAACACTAAAATTACCGCGGAGAAGTTGTCTCAAGGTAGGGGTTGTTCTGCAGCGCACTTGGGAGGCAGAGCATCCCTGGCAGTTATCGGCGTCGTTTTCAGGAATGTATGCTGATTATTTTCTTTCTTGTTTGACTTCGAGGATTCCGATTTCCTTTGAAATGGTCCAAGCAAATTTGCAATGTATTAACACCAAGTTCGTTTTGACTGCATTTTACGCCGCAAATAACTTGTACTTAAAATCTTCTGTAAATTGCTTTTGGACTTTTTCCCAGCTCGATGCTGATAGGCCCAGTTTTGCGTGACTCGCACTCACTGATATGAGCGAGTGAGGGCAGGGCGGTCGTGTGTTGGTGTGCGCCTCGCCATGCCGAGCTCATGTCACTGGAGATGCAAGGCATGTGCGCGTGCACAAAATTCCCGTTGGAAAATTTCGATGTTCTTACGCCACCTTAAAGATTGTCACGTGAGGCATTACAAATTTCCTCTTATCTCGTTCCTTTGCGTCAGCTCTTTTATGCAGAATGATGGCTTGAAATTGCAGTAGGCTTGTTTTTCTATTTTAAATTATTCGCTGGCAACAACGACGTGACCGTAACAAGTTTCGACGACGATTAACTATTGCGTTAGTTCTTTATGTGGAATGAGGGCTTGTAATCGCAGTACGGATTGCCCTTCTGGTTTAGTTCTTTGCTAGCAGAAGCGACAAATACGTACCAAATTTCGACCAACGACATATACCAGGTTTCGACGCCCACCAATACTGTAATTCAGGCGACCAAGCCACTGACCTGCATACCACTGAAACCGACAGCAGGTCATTTGTTGACCGCAATTGCGACCTAAAAGATAAGCATCGCCGTGCTCATGGGAATGTTTTCATTGTCATGTGAGATGTTCTCTTGCTGATAGGCATCTCATTTACGGTTACCTCATGATGAAGGAAGACAACATGTAGTACGGTTACAGCCCGATGACAGAGGAATTTTTTTCATTGTTCGTCAAAAGTGCTCCATCCAAACTATTCTGGTTTATTGTAACACTTATCGAATCAATCAATTCGAATGAATGGAGCGCTTGATTAAGTTTGCTTTGAGTGCCGTACACGTCTCATTTTCGTTTGAAAAATGCAGTCGTATCACAAATGTGGCTTGTGATCCATGCATTCTAAAGACATCTGTCATTATACGTCTTGGAGACACTAATTGGATCTTTTCCAGATAAGCCTCACCACTAATGCAACACATAAGTTCACTCACTTGTAACTTTCGAAAAATGCACCTATCGACTTCAAATTGCTCTCAAACGGAAGATTAAAACATTCATTCATTTGAGAGTAATTTGAAGTCGATAGGTGCATTATTTCTAAAGTTACAAGTGAGTGATCTTATGTGTTGCATTAGTGGCGGGGATAATCTGGAAAAAAATCCAACTAGTTTGATTGCAGGTTTTGCTGCTAACGGCATGCCGTAATCATGGGGTGTGTTTTTGTCTCATGTAAGAGGTATATGTACACGCTCGTTTTTTGTAAAACTTTTATATTCAAAGAGGATAAACACTCCCGAGTTATTTTTGCAGATGCAGTGCGAAATATCTTCGACGACCCTGTTAGGAACGCAGTATCTATTTCAGGTTCAAACAATGCGGCTAGTCTGACTGACCAAGTTCGAAGAGTACGTTCACTCAATATTGGTAACTAATTTCGCATCGCTTCTGTTACAACAGCCTCGAGTGTCATGGCTAAGTGGGAGCAGTAAACTCCCTCGTGTGTGTCACGCCCATATTTCATGTCATTCATGCTCATTGCGCAAATTTCCGTTCATTTGTTTGAGGTTTTGCGATCCGTCGAAAGCTTGACATTGATTAACTATTTGCGCAAACGGGTGTTGTTCAGTTACAGTTGGTGTACAAGATTATACAGTAATTACAATGGTACAGTAATTTTAATCTTGCAGGTACTCTGCAAGAAATGAGCGGGGAAATGCTACATTGCACAATTTAATAAATTCTTTTAATTGGCAATACTCCCTCGATAAAAATTTCCCTTTTTACGGGGCTGCACATTCCTCATATTTTAGAACACTCTCCTCTGATAGATACACTTAGTGCAGAATAACACCTTCTGCAAAGAGGATTGTGTCATACAGAAAAACAAACCTTCTGCAAAGATCACACCATGTAGGAAAATGTGCCTACAAAGAGGTTCAAGTCCTATTAAAGAACAAACCTTGTGTAAAAAAGATCACGTCCAATAGTAAAACTAACCTCCTTCAAAGGAGGATCCCGTCCTATAGAAAAACTAGCCTCCTGCAAAGGAGATCACGCCACGCAGAAGAATATACCTGCAAAGAGGATCACGTTTTATAAGAGGACACATCTTCAGCAAAGGGGATCCCGTCCTGTAGAAAAACTAAATTTCTGCGAAGGAGATCTCGTTTTGTAGAAGAAAACACTTGCAAGAGGATCACGTCCAATAAAAGAACACATCTTTAGCAAAGGGGATCACGTTTTATGGAAAAACGAACCTACTGCAAAGAGGATCTCGTCCTATAGAAGAACACACTTGTACGTCCTGCAGAAGAGATCACCTCGAAAATAGAAGAGCACTCAGAGCGGCCAGATAGCTGCGACTCATGCTCCTCATCGTTGCTCGGAATAAACGTCGGCATCCGCAATTCGTATTGTTCGTGGAAGCCTTTGTCTTTTTGGCATCTGCTTAGAGTTTGACGAGGCAGCTGCAGTATTTATGAAACTCAATTCCTGTACAAGAAAAGAATAATTCACAACGTGCCGTGCTGCATTTAGTGGGTTGTGATGACCTCCAGTTCATACTGGACATCTTGGATCTCCTCAAGCTGATGAGTGTTTTTTTTTGTTTCCTGTTCTACTTGTGTTTGAAGATGGACGAGTTTTCCCCCTTGGACTATTAACTATTGTTTTTTATTTTCATGGGTATTCGTTGAAGTTGAAGTGTAATTATCTCTGTACATTATAATGATCTACGTTCATGACGATAAAAAAAAATCACTTTCACAATTTTGCTTCTACCGCACTAATCATCAGCACAGTTAATTCATAAATCTACTCGCCGAAAACATTTCAAATTCTACTGTGCAATGTTTCATCTGCAGAATTTATACTTGTTCTGCTTAAAATAATCTTTTTAATCTTGTTTCTCCTATTATTTTACTCATTCACTTCCTCTAGCGGTTGCTCTCACTAAGCATCTCATAGTTCACCAAATTGCCGCATGCCGGCCGAATTGTGTCAACTTTCTGTCCCCGGCGCACGAGTTGTCGTTTAGCCGCAGCGATCTCGCCTTCTGTTTGCCGCCATGACGAAAATGTGAAAAAGTTAACCGAAGAAACCGTGTTTACGTGAGCAATAAGTATTCATGCAAATAAAATAACGTGTATCTATACTCCCAGAAGACTTGATGAAATAATTGGAAGTTTTTACTAGGAGGACACTCATTTGTATATTAAAGGATCTCTTATGAGAAAAATTGTTTTCATATTTTGTTATCAGAAATCGTGTGCACATCATATTTTTTTGCGTAATGTATTGTTCATATGAACAATATGAACATATTGTTCGAGTATCAGTTTTCTTCATATTGTTGAAGTCTCAGTTTTCGTTTCCAGCCTTTGTGCGTCACACCCGGCGCAGTATCTCTCTGCATCCTTTTCGTTGTTCTGCATGTGCGACCCGGCGCAGTATACGAGTATCTCTGAACCCTTTTCGCTGGCCTGCATGTGCGATGCTAGCCAGTATGTATTACTGAATTTCTGAAAGTGCGAGATGCTGTTTTCTAAATTCTGAATATTACTCATATTTCTAGGGCTGAGTAATGGACTTCAGAATGAATACTGATTATTTTTGGAAAATTTCTGGAGATGTTTTCAATACTTGAACATTGTCGTTTGATTCATAAAACGGGTGCCAATTTGACGTGAGCTCAGCTCGAAGTGACTGAAATGTCCGTTGCTGCTAGCGCACTAGATTTTGGACGCGTTTGTAACAGGTAAATCGTTTGTTACCATCGTGACGTGAAGTCTTCAGTTAATGTTAAGACCACACGTGTTCCGTTTTTTGGTATGTTATTGCACTCTAGTTTTTTTGAGTATCTCGTTCAGAAATGAACACTAACAAAGTTTATTTTCTTTGACTTGAGCTCGATCGTATTGGGTCTTCAGCTCAAATATTTTGTGGGATAAACCTGATCTAAAAATTCATCACTGAAGATTTTAAAAATAAGAACTATGATAAAAAAACAAGCTGAAAACACGTAAAACTGACACAAATTTCGTTTCCTTCAACTTTGATAATAAATTTCAATATCCCTACTTGCACCAAGTCGCAGCTACGACAAGAGAGTAAAAAAGTAGAGCTCTTTAATATTTAGTGGCCGTCTTTGTGTCTACGGTCTGGCTAATTGTTTTCAGGACGGAGTTAGTAAACAGCGTCAATGCTATTCACTGAAGAGTTCTGTGAAAACCTTGCTTGGCCGCAGAAGAAGTTGTTTCTTGTGATAGTGCCTTAAAATTTGTGATATTGCCTAAAAATGCAAAATAGTTATGGATAGTTTCTTGTGATTTTGCCAATAGTTTATGATCATTGTGATCAATATCAAGGCTTTGTTTATGAATTGACAAAAACTGTGATTCATGTGTTCATGACACATTTAGAGAAAATTTGTCTCAAATTGAACAGGTGTGGCTAATCATGCTTGATTCTCCATTGAAAGCTCTACCATGCCACCCACTATCGTCTGTGTGTCAGTTTGTGCGTCGCAACAGATTTTAGAGCCTAGCTATCGATCACTCCACCAGCGGTCGACCTTCCTTCAGAACGCAGCGGTAATTTACTTCGAAAATGACTGTTTTGTGACTGAACTCATACCATTTTGTTATTGAGAGCGCTCAAGAGCTCCAGAATTCTTTTGTTTCCGAACCCCTTTCTTCAACTCTCATCTATGGCATTTTAAGTTTCTCTATTCTTTGCTGTGGGGACTGGCACCCTCCGGGGAAATACTGTTAGGTTAGTTCCGATATAGCTAGGCCATCAGGACTTCTGTCTTTCGCGCACTTGTCTTCTTTCAATTTTCTTTCCTTCTTTGCTGTATCTCCTTTGTCTTTCCTTCCAAACTTGTAATCTCTATGACCGGGGTGTCTTGTGAGGGAGCACAACTTGAGCACAGATTTCCTGTTTCCTGCAGTCCGCACTAACTGGTCCTTCTCTTTTTCTGTTGAGATTGCCTTTATTGGGATAGCTAGTCTAAATTAATATATTTACGAGAGTAAAAGAAATGGCTTCTTTTATTTTCAACTTCTGTCTTGTTTCATATACTTTCCCAACTTGATTTTTCTGGCGCAAGGAATTGTGTGTTGGGATAACACCTTTTGATGCATAGATTCTTTGTTCTTTTAACTCCTAAGTAATGGTGCCTTCATCTCCTTGGAACACTATTGTTCTGGTAAGGAAAGCTTAAACTAACATATCTAATCTAAAAATGCAGAGAAGTGGGATGTTTTCCATGTTATATCTGTCTTGTATGTTGTTTTTCGAAAGTATTTAGCTTAGAACTCCTCGTTGCACTTTCTGTCGGCCGTCTTAGAACCTCATCATTGTGTGACTTACTAGCCTCAGCGGGAGGTTAAAATCTCAGGACATCAACCTTTCTGAAAATGAAGAGTAAAGTTAACTTCAATTTTTTGGCCCGCAAAAATGTTTTTTTCATTTACGTAACAATCTCGCGCGCCGCACGTCACTGATCTTTGAATGAGGCGTTAGTTAAATTTTTCTTCGATCTAGTGTCTAGAATTACATGAAAGAGAAAGCGTTCGTACGAAATCAGGTCAGGTTAGACAGTCAATATTTTGTGACGTCGAGCACCCTAACGTTTTTACAGGCTCATGCATAGAATCCATCATCATCGATTTCCATTTGACACTCGGCCCGTTTGTGCACTGTGAAGCCTGCGTTGCATGCCTGATGCTCTGCGTTGGTGTGTTGACGCAGAATTTGAGAGATTTCTTTCATTCTTTTACTGCACTGTTGTTATGAATCATCTATTTGTACCTCATCTTGATCCTAATATTCTTATACTTGAGGATTACTGCAATCATTATGAATCATCTATTTGTGCCTCATTTTGATCCTTCTATTCTTATACTTGAGTAATTTGAAAACTTGGGCCTCCATTCAAACCTCTGATCTGCTTGGTTGTCAACCTAATATTACAAGCTTCCTTCTGTTATTTTTACCTGCTCTTAATTGACGACCAACTTACGCGATACGAGAATTGTCCACATACTCGTGCCATTGCATGGCTGCCTAGTCTCATCAAGAAACTTTATTTGATCGACCCATTTTTTATCGATACGAATTAGATCCCGGGCTGTAAAAGAAACTCCTTATGAACTACTAATACTACATATAAATAAATAAGTAGGAACTACTTATAAATTATGTAGATTAGGATAGTGGTTTGAAATAATCAGTCCCGCACCATGAACGTAAGTCTAGTGTAGAGAAACATGGTAAAGAAACGAAGGCAACAACGGCAATCGTTCGTCATTTTAGCCCTGGGTACAGAATACATCCCAATTAACTGAAGTTCAACAATTAACACAAATTTAAAGCAAAAAAATAGTGGAAAATATTATAAAAACCAAACACTAACTGGGTCCGTTGAACACCATTAATTTAAAAGTTTTTAAGATTTTTCAAACAACCCACCGATGGGTCGTATCGCAAGCAAGGAGTTAAACAAGCCTTTGCCTCGGATATTACTCAGAAGTTCGACCTGCTCAGGCACTAGAACTATCTCAAATGCTCCAACAAACCGCACGAGTTCACGAGTGAGGTGAGGATGGTAAGAGACTTTGGTAGCATGATCAATATTGAGGTGAGCAAAATGCTCAAATTTTAATTTAAAATAACCCAAGCACCGACTTTCAGGCGCAGCTGGTCAGTATTTGCAACACAAATAAAGCTAGTTTGGAGCAGATGGAGGAACACGTATTTAGGGCTGTCGATCGTCTGACTGAACTAACTAAAATCAAAACTCTTAAATCTATTTCCCCTGCAGAAGAAGCAGTCCCGGAAGAAGTAAATTCTCTTGCTGCTGGAGTTAGTTTGTTCAGGTTGTTCAAAAAATTTGCTCCGACTGAAAAATGTGCATTTAAATGATCTATTTCAGTAATCTATTTCAAAAACCTATTGAAGTAATATATATTGAAATAATAATTATTTGTTCTCCCGTGACATCGATCACGGCATGGTGATTTGGGTACACTAAGGACGTTGCTATCATCCAGTTTCTCCTTTTCTTCGACCCACTCGCGTTATTCGCCGTTTATTCCTCTAATGAATAAATTGATATTGATTTCAACACTTATACCGGGACGTAAGCCACCGGTGGTACACGGAGGGAATTTTCATAATGCTGCTGACTGACCAGTCATTACAAACTCAATTTTCAGGAATACTTAACCAAAGCCAAATAATGGCACGATTTAGTTAATGTTTTCAACATAGCTCACCACAATTGCCTTTAAATTTGAGTTGAATGTCAAACTTCAGTTGTACCTGCCGCAGTCGAAGTGTTCTATGTTTCCAATTCCTGCGTCAGTGCCACAATTCGTTTTTACTATAGCGTGCTCGTACCATTGGCTGCATTTCTCACCAAGAAACTTTATTTGATGAACCCGCTTTTTCTTGGCACGAGTTAGATCACGGACTTTTAAATGTCGGAACTACTTCTACATACATTCTGCAGAATAGAACAGTAGCTCGAAATGGAGTCGCGAAACTGCTCGGCGATAGCAGTTGGCTGGTGGCGACTAGTACATAGAAGTTCGCTTTCCCTTCAGATGGCCGCGTTCGCAGCACCCTCCTTTCCGGGGTCGCGCGCTGAAACCTTGATCGCGTTCGCGTTTCTGCGATACGCGATAACTTAGCGTATCCTTGCAGGGATGTGCTTGTGTGTAGCAGATTCTATCTTTTAACGCTTTGGTGAAGTTTTTGGTCATAAAGCAATGCACCTAGCACACGTCCTGTTCGTGTGCCGCATTGTGGCAGATTCAGCATTTTAACGTTTAGGCAAAGTTTTTGATTATGCAGAATTGTACCTAGTACATGCCACGCTGTGGCAGATTCTACATTTCAACGTTCTGACAAAGTTTTTGATTATACATTATCGTCCTTTTGTTGTCGCTAGAGAGAATTAAACTTAGTCAATTAATTTATTGCATCATTGCACAAGTGAAAGCTTGAAGTTGATGCGTGCATGTGCTTGACTTAATATTGAGCATTAAGTTTTTGAAGAGATGGTTGTGGTTTAAACGTACTGACATTCAAATTAATTGCAACATGATCTACAAGCAAAGCCATACTCACGCTTTCCGTTATAGCTCATTGAATGTCCCCCAAAAATCATCGAACCACAAAAAATAATCCAAGTACCATGTTAGGATTTTGTTTTTTATTCCATGGCTGTTTATAAAATAATTGAATATCGACACTGTTGAAAAATACCGATAAGTTTGGAAAAGATCATAAATTTCCTCTTTGAAGGGTTTGAATGATAGTCTAAGGATAAAATACGAATTTCGACTGTTGAAACTATGAAAGTAAACTCTCATTCTTGCTCCAGGAGCTACGTTTACAGTTTGCATTTAAATATCTATATCAAATTAAATATTCGATAGCTCAGGTAGTGAAAAAACTCTACGACAAACCTTTGGCTAAGAATACCATTATATTTCTTATATTTTCACTCCAAAGTAATCTGGGTGATATTTATTTATTTCTTATAGGAGCCTGAGAATTTTTTCTATACTTTTAGAACGTGATAAAATTTTGTCATTGAGGAATTGTGGCTTAGCAAGATTAGGCTAGCATAATTACATGGTCTCAGTTACCATTGTTTCCTCAGTCACGAGCGTATAACCGCGCAAAGGAAATGGCAATAAAACGCAAGTATTGCACGGGACAATGGGACTCGAGAGGTTGTTCCTTGTTTCCTGAAGAACTGTCAAAATACCGCGCATGAGTGGTGAATGTGGAAGCAATGCTGATCACAATGCCTGGCATTGGTTCTTGGACCGCGTACGCTAGGAAACGTTTCGGAAGTACTTCATTTCGACTATTTTTATCTGCATTCTGTGTTGCTAAGTCTTGTTTTTCGTTATCATCTTTCTTCCGTGAAGTGAGTTACTGAAAGATCATGGAGCGTAACGATGTGTTCCGTGTTAAAGACAGAGGCAACTTAACACCATGCGAAAAGTAAGGTGTGATGCTCACGCAATCGTTCAGAAACCTTTTCAAAACTGGAACCTTACATTAGGTTTCTATTCCCATCACATTCCTTGAAATATTTTGCTGCCATTCGCCACCCTCCGGATTACCAATAGCCACTCCCCGGATTACCAATAGCCACCCTCCGGATTACCAATAGACACCCTCCGGATTACCAATAGCGCCACCTTCCGGATAACCAATAGTCACTCTCCGGACTACCAATAGTCACTCTCCGGATTACCAATAGCCACCCTCTGGATTACCAATAGCCACCCTCTGGATTACCAATAGCCACCCTCCGGATTACTAATAGCCACCCTCCGGATTACCAATAGTCACTCTCCGG
>JACJUY010008191.1:8020-22370 GCA_014220935.1 Platorchestia sp. MABIK
ACACTCACCTGACCACACCACCAAGTCACCTGACCACACCACCAAGTCACCTGACCACACCACCAAGTCACCCGACCACACCACCAAGTCACATGACCACACCACCTCACCTGACCACACCACCTCACCTGATCATGACCTCCAGGTGGTGCTGGCTGAAGGCCCAGTCTCTACCGTCTGTCTTGTTGATGCTGAAGTTAAACGCGGCGCACGCGTCGCCGCACCTGGTTGCGCTGCACGTGGCTACCTCGTACACCAGCACGTCATCCGGGCTGTACATGGCGGCAGTGATTTTCTATAATAAGATTTGATTTGAATATACGTTTTACGCTACTGCTCTTCTAGGTTGTGCTAGTTCCAACTTTCAGGAGGGAGGGCAGAATTTAGAAAAGTTAGTTTTTTGAAGTATCAGTTAGTCTTTTCATGGAAGTGGTTTCAATCGTTAATTGGCGCAGGTAATTTTTTGAAGTGAATAGATTACTTCTGTTGAAAGCTGGTCTAAGCTTGAAGATGTACTAGGACTTCAAAATTCGAAAATGTTCGGGAAAATTTCTGTTTACTGTGATAAAAATGGACGATTTGCTGCCACATTATTACATTAATCAGCCTGTTTTTGCCCGTTGTGAGCGTTTTGTTAAAAGTGAATGTATTTCAAAAATCTCACCTGAATGCTCGCAAACTATGGGGCGGAATGTAAGAGATGCGCGCCCGATGCACAACGTGCACAACGAGATTATCGACAGGAACAGATTGCATCAAGGAAAAAGTTCATATTTAGTTAGAAAAATATGACTTTTGTGATATTAATAAGGTGAAATATGTTTGAATTTATATCATCAAAGAATCTTGAAAACAATGGCCAATACTCAAACTGAAGGCGACTCTTACTGTATTAATTATTGGAAGACTTATAATATTGAGCTCAATAACCTCCCTCACCAGAACTCTCGTAAACTATTGTACTCTTTTGTACAACAACAACCATGTTTTGATGGGGAGTATGCTCATCATGTTAATATAATTATCATAAAAAGCTTAAAACTGTCAAGCTTAATACACACATCAAAAAGCAATACAAATGAAACCATTTTAATTTTAATTTAAATACGGAATCAACATATTTTGAGTAGGATGGGAATTCTAAAATACATTGAAGTTTATGCAGTAAGGTTCATTGATTGATCAAACACTCCATGTTAATTTGGGAGTCCTGGATGAATTTAAGCTTGAAGTCGCTTTGAATAATAGCATCATAGCCATAGGTCAAATCTTATGCTGTGGTAAAAATGAAAGTAACCGAATTGAACATGGAACTTTCTTATTTATATTGCTCACACATTTTAGTTTCATTTCATTTGTGAACCTTAGATTTTTCACTCAACATTCCGTCACTGATGAGAGCCTAACGTCAAAACGTTTGAAGATGTGCTTTTGTCGATTGACTAAGTCAAACGTTCAAAGCAACTTGTCTTTCTCTCTCATTTAAATTCCCTTCATGTATTGAGCTGGTTCTGGAGCAACCTATTTTTCGGTGTTAGCAATAAGGAGAAGTTAGACTTGACAACTTAACAAAATTAGAAGAAATGAGATAGAGGTTATTGCCGGCACCTGACGCTTGCTGGAGCGTCCACGTCCAGTTCTGTCTTGTTGATGTATTCCGTCGCCATCGCAGCCACGACGGCGGTGAAGCTTTGAGTCATGGCGTCCAGGCTGGAGTAACTCTGGGGAGCGAGGAAATGAGAATTTTAGAAGAGGGCAAGTGCCTTAAAAGTGAAGGGGAATTTTGAGAAAGGAAAAGAGAATTTTAGAAAAAGATAAGTGCATTAAAAGTGAAGGGGAATATTGAGGGAGGAAACGAGAATTTTAGAAAAAGATAAATGCATTATAAATGAAAGGGAATTTTGAGAGAGGAAACGAGAATTTTAGACGATGTTAAGTGCCTTATAAGTGATTGGGAGTTCTGAAAGAGGAAACGAGAATTTTAGAAGAGGATGAGTGTTTTAAAAGTGAAAGGAAATTTTGAGGCCGGAGACAAGAATTTTAACTGAGGAGGAAATGCTTCGGAGGAAAAGAGGGAATTCTAAAGGAATAAAAAGGACTTTTCAGGGAAGAAAAGGGACTTTCAAGAGAGAAAAGAAGACTTGTAAGAGGGAATGGTGGGATTTTTAGGGAGGAGGAAAGAATTTCTAAACGAAAACTAAGGTTTTAAAGTGAGTAGTGGGGGAATATTCCATCTGAGGAGCGTCAAATTTCATGGCAGGAAAAGACAATTTTAGAGCAGGAAGGAGAGTTTTAAGGCAGGAAAGCGGAAAACAAGCAAAAAGAATTTCATAAGAGGAAGGGGAAATTCTGAAAGTGAATTAAAATTTCAACTGTGCTATACGAGTATGAGTGTGTCTCGAATACTGTAATCACGCACACACGCAATAACGCGCTCATCCCTAGTCTAACTTTTTCGTCGCCCAAGTAATTAAATCGCTTGGGCGGCGAAAAACATGCATGCTCCGGCGAAAAAGTTAGACTGGGTCTTAGCGATGGAAATAAACGAAGAATCCCTTGTACTCGTCCTGCGTAATTTTACCTACGGGAAAATTCTTTTACGTTAAATTAAAGAAGATGAAATTGAAAAAGTGATACCTTATTAGTTATTATTACTTGACAGTTAGTAATTCTATTACAATGTAATCTAAATCATTCAGTGTGAGATGTAACAAAAATATAAAGAAAGGAAGAAAGAAATTTTAGAAAGAATGAAATGATTTAAATGTTAACAACATGTTTGAAAGTGTCATATTATTGGTAACGGGGATATCCAGGGACGTAAATTTAACAAACGTAACGACATGTCACTATGCATATTTTCACATAAGGAACTTCAATAAGAAAAGAGTCACTAAACGTAAGCGTTGAGTGGCTTACCATCGCTGCCTTTTACGCATTCGGACGCCACCAAACATTGACGTGGCTGTCGCTATTGACGTTTTCACATTTTAAAGAATTCAAAAATTGTAAAAAAATTGTTTTCTGCAGGTGATGCTTTCAGTAGATTGTTTCTTAAAGTTATTACTAAGGGCATATTTTAATATACCTGAATGCCCGAATAAGCATGGCAACTTCTAACGCAGTGGTTCTTAACCTGTGATGCGCGAGCCTCCGCAGTAAAGCTTGATTTTTCCCAGTAATGTTTTCGACAAAAGAGTGAACTTACACTTTTGAATATTTATGAAGACCTATTTACAATATACTTTGTTGTGAGCTCTTATTTACCAGTCCATCTGCTCACAATTTCCTCTGACAATTCTTGAGGGAGGCGTAGGATTAAAAAGGTTAAGAACCACTGCTCAAGAGCGTCCTTCATCAACACCATTGTTAGGTGTACAATTGTGTTGAACTTAGTACATTCACATAACCTAGTTGCACACGAGACTGATCAATGAATGGGTCCACAGGATTTTGTTATTCAAATATTCAAGTGAACGTTGTGCATGGGACCGTTAGTTAATTATAGTTCAAATGGTATATATCGTGCCTGAAATTGTTATAGGACAGCGCTGTGCATGCACTGCACTCTACAGTTCAAAAGTGTATTAATAACGAAAATTACAAGGGAGACCCACAGCGAGCTCTGATGAAACCCCGATATTCGCATGTAAATTTCACGGTTGGATAATAATTATTTTCTCGCATTTGAATTGATTTTTAAAGCTGTAAATTTTTGTTCGTTTATACTCATGGAACCTCTTTTCCTGTAACACATGAATAAACTTGGTGAGCGCTTGTATCTGTGAAACGGATTTCACCTCCGCACGGGTACAATGATATTTTAAAAAGATAAAATTTAATGAAATAAATCAAATCCAATGCGTAAATAAGATGGGCATGTTTATTTGGTGTCCGCATCTGAGGAATTAATGTCGTGAAATTCGAGAAGCAGTGGAGCTTGTGTTATAGACGCTCTTTCAATAATTCAAGTAAGCAGCGAGAAAGCTATTTTATTTCACAATTTAAATTGTTTTGAATGCTTTGTCAAATGTGATAGGGTACGTACACTAGTATGTTATCCACAATGCAATAATAAACTGTTGTTGCTTGGTTGCTGGTTGGTGCGCGTGTCTGTGACGCTCTTAGGGATGCTCAAGTCTCTTTGGGGGTTTCAATGTTCTGGCTGAAACCGCCCAATATGGATCGTCGTGTAGAACGACTAATAGGATAGTAATAGATCGAACATAGACGTAAGTTTAATGGTCTGAATATGTCTCATGTAATCACGAGGCAAAGGGTGGGTACTTTACTTAGGCCGACCGCAGTCGTTGTGAGGTAATGGCTAAGGCGAGTAACGTGTAGAATGATGCTGAAATGGGGTAAGGTAAGGTTGGGATAACGGAGTATAAAAGTTATAATGTAAAGGGTAAAGGGAAAGCGTAAAGGGGGTAGCTTGAGGTAGACCTGCAATGATAGGATAAGTCAGAACAATGAAACATGAAATTTCACACGACGTCACGACTAATTAAATCATTATACTGACTATAGACGCGTGTTGTATTATTATGATATTAAATGATCAAATGACGAAATTAAACGACAAGAAATGAATTAAGGGATTTTACAGGCTATTAGCACCTGTCATATTTAGTCAATTAACTAATTTTACGTGGCTTTAAAATATAGGCTCATCCACCGTAGCTTGAATATTACAAGGTAAAACACTTCACTTGATCCGTGCTAACATCTTTCCAGCTCGGTAAATAATTTACCCTTAAACACCAAAAACATTTAGAACGTGAGCAGTAGTTATATCAACAACACAATAATTGAACATTTACACCGACAGTAAATAGACACTCACCCAGACGGTTTTATGAGGGGAAACACGGCACGTCTACATCGTACCAGTGCTGGTAGGGAAATCGGCTCGTGTCTACAGCTTACCAATCGGTCTTGGCTGAGTGTTGCCAAATAACCTTTAGTGTCTCGATGCGTTAGGCGCTTGAGCAATATCATAATTTTTGTAATGTCAATAAAATGAAGTTTGCATCGCAATCGGCACTTTAGCTATGATAAAATTTCCTATATTTATTTGGAATTTTACTAGCCACCAGATATCTGTGATACGAGTTTCCCCAGTGCAAAAATACAAGAATGTTTTAATCGCTGGTACTATTAGGATAATAAATTTGAAGGAAAATATCTAATCACGTCATTTTAGACGAGACACGTGTACTAGTACAGGGTGGCGCATAAGTAACGCACCCTTTTAAAAAATTAATTATAAATAAACTATGAAAGGTATAACGATGGGATTAATTGCAAACGATAGAGGAACTCGTAAAGTTTATTTACATGTCGTATCCTGTCTACAAATATCCAGTGTATATTGCGGTAATAAATCTTTGAAATTTACCTTCAAAAGGGTGCATTACTTATGCGCCACCCTGTATGTTATGGTTACTCACATCCTCCACGCCGTCGATGGGGGCCCACGTGGTGGGGTGAAGGGGCAGTGTGGAGGTGGGGGGTGGGGGCGTGGTGGTGGTGGACTTAGGTCGGGTGTCTGTTGGTTAAATAATACGCAGAATTACTGGTGATGTTTTTCATTCGCTCTTCACAGATTGATTTTATAAGTACCGGGTGTCTGTTGGTTAAATAATACGCAGAATTACTGGTGATATTTTTCATTTGCTCTTCACAGATTGATCTTATAAGATGTGATATTGGTTACCTACGTAATACACAGAATTACCGTTGAAATTTTTCATTTGCTCTTTACAGAAGGATTTTATAAGCACAAACAACGTAAATTAAACGCGGTAATTTTGAAATGAGCAGTTAGAATATTCTTGTTTCGCCCTTTAATTGCTTATAAGTTTCTCATTTTCAATTAAAGTTTGCTTTAAATTCGATTTTTGACTATATTGATCAACGTATCATGTATACGATGAAGAGGTTCAATATACGCGGGAAAGCTTATGAAAATTTTCAGAGGTGAGGATATTGCATTGTTCAAATTCTTCACAGATTCTCTGCATGTTAATTAATGTAGCATAACAAAGGCTAGTTTTTTACTGTATGCCAGTTAAAATTAAGAGAAAATGAGGAATGTAGCAGTTATACAGAGTGTCCAAAAAAACGTTAAAAATCCTTAATATTAAAAGCCATTAGAGATAGTGAGCAAAATATGATCTGTCAGAATTTTTTCATATGTCATAAATTTTTGGCGTTTACTTGAAAACAGCATTTATTTACTGGAAGGAATCTCCGGGGAGTGTTACCCGAGTTCGGAACTGGACATTTCTAACTTCCGTCAACACGGTGGTAGCGACGTGAGCCGCTGGTGCACACGGAGGGTAGTTACAAAATGCCACTGGCCGAACAGTAGTCAATAACTCAATTTTCGTAAATACTAAATCAAAGTAAATGAAGGTACGGTCCAGATAATGCGTGCAATTTTACAAATTGTACTGCAATTGACTTTAAATTTGGGTTCAATGTTGAACTTCATTTTGTAATATTTTGAGTTCAATAATTTTGAGTTCAATTTTGAATTTCATTTTAACCCATCGCAGTCAACATGTTAAATGTCCACAAACATTCATTAAGTGTTGCCGCTGGTATACCAGATTAGCTCAAGGATGTTTCGCTTCATGGCAATTTTTAGTTTCTTACTCTCATGAGTACATGATGACAACCCTATTTTAGGTAGTTAACTTTTTGTACGGTTCCTGCTATGTTGAAAATGTTACGGCTAGCATTGTACAACAATCCTTTTCATGTCTTTGACTTCGGTGAACTCTTTTGTGTCATTACTACTAGCGTAAGTTGGAAATATCATTTATTGCATAAATTATATCAGATTCTCTCCGAGCTCATCATTTGGCAAACTAGTTAATGCGCTAGTGGGAAAAATTGTCCCAAATCCCGAATGTCGACCTCATGGTTCTAGACGCAAAATAAATCAAATCTGCCCATTTTACTTTTAACATCAATCCCTCATGTTCGTTTCACCAGTTCCTTTGTTCGTATGCTCAAATTTCAATATAATTACGCACTAACGAGAGGGTTTTCAGCAATGCGTCACATGAAGTATGTTTTTTTAGTCACTTGTATTTAAATATATTGCCAAAATCAGACAACCGCAACGAAGGGAACGCATTTTTTCGTGCTTTTCTCCGAATCCTTTGTTTCGACAATTAACATGGGTATTACGATAACCATGTATGAATGGCAATTAAAAATCTCTATGGTAAGGTATTTGAATTTGTTTTTCGCCTTTATTTCAAAATAAGTGCGCACTAACGAAAGTATTTTCAACTTAGCGTTACGAGGATTATGTTTCCTTAGTGACTCATATTTCAATGCACTGTCTAAATCAGATTATGCAACGAAGGGAACTTATTTTTGTGGAGCTTTTCTGACAATCAACTTTTTTCGTTTCGACATTTTACATGGGTATTACAATACCAATGTGTAATTATCAACTTAGGATGTTAATGTTAAGGTATTTTAAAAACTAATGTCCAACATTTCAAGTTTGAACTTTATTGAAAATAAACTGTTTTTCTTTTTTTCTTTCACCGAAAGTGTTTGGTTTAACCATGAGAAGTTTTCCTTAAGATTTTCCTTTGAAGAAAACGACACTCATGTTGAGGTCAGGAGAGATAAAGGGCCAGTTAACTCCAATCATAGTGATTATTCTAGAGATCAATGTGAAAGATAAATCCGATTGATCAACCAGAGAGATCAATTCAAGAGATCAATTCGAAATATCAATCAGAGATCAATCTAAGACAGGGGTCTCCAAACTATGGCCCG
The DNA here is from genome assembly GCA_014220935.1 of Platorchestia sp. MABIK. Lineage (NCBI taxonomy): Eukaryota > Metazoa > Arthropoda > Malacostraca > Amphipoda > Talitridae > Platorchestia > Platorchestia sp. MABIK. The sequence continues at coordinate 15,830 of JACJUY010008191.1, forward strand.
CGGGCCAAATCCGGCCTACCACATAATTTCATCCGACCCGCCAAACAAATCCCTGTGTGGTGGCCTTGAAAAAATAATTACCGTACGACTGGCATCGCAGAATAAATTTTTTTAAATTTATCATTGTTTCGGCCCGCACGAATGTGACAAATAAATAATGTGGCCCTTACATTGAAAAGTTTGGAGATTCCTGATCTAAGAGATCAATGTGAGAGGCCAATCCTGGAGACCAGTCCAAGCGATCAATCGGAAAGGTCACTTTATGCCGAACCAACTTTTTGTTCACACCGCCATATGTGAGGGCGTGACCGCGGAAAGTGTTCTGTATTAAATCCGAACAAGTGTTGATTAAAAAATTTATTTAAACGCCTTCCGTCCTTTGACAGCGAGCATGATCAGACTGGCAGTCTAAGTGCTTGAACCTGTCACTCTGCCTAGTTTTTATCCTTGTAAGAACAACTTTCCTACTCATCTACATACATCTACCTACGGTCTACAACTACCCTGCAATAGCATCTACATCTAGCCCGCATTTGCATCTACTTCCACATCGATCAAATATTTACCTACACCTACACCTATCTCACATTTGCATCTATCACCTACACCTACTTCACATCTGAAAAGAAACTGCGTATGCAAATACTCCGCATGAACATCTGCTCCGCATATTTATCGACTTGCTGTCTATGTCTACTCTGAATGTTTATCTGCTTAGCATCTACAGCTATTTGGCCTCCCCATCTACTTTGCATCTGCATCAACTTTACATCTGCATCAACTTTACATCTCCATCTGGTTTGCATCTCCATGTGGTTTGCAACTCCATCTACTTTGTATATGCATCAACTTTACATCTGCATCAACTTTACATCTGCATCAACTTTGCATCTGCATCAACTTTGCATCTTCATCTGGTTTGCATCTCCATCTGGTTTGCATCTCCATCTGGTTTGTATCTCCATCTGGTTTGCATCTCCATCTTCTTTGCATCTCTATCTGCTTGGCATCTACATAAACATCACTCCTCCTATTGTACCGTTTTTAAATATTCTCTATCATTTCCTTTCAGAAGCTCATTTTCTAATTTCTCCACCCCGGTTTTTCCGATACACTCACTCCCTCCCTCTCCCCCACACTTGGTCCCCTCCTCTGCCAGATCTCTCCCTCTTACCGTTCACAGCAGAGTAAAAGATAGTAAAACCCGTCGCATTCTGCTCGTGGTATGTGCCGTAGAAAACCACGTATGCCGTCGGCGAGTTGAGGCGAATCGTTGGTATGGACTGTTGACTCCCGTAGAAAACCAGGCCTGTATCATCCAGTATTTCGGTGCCTGTGTAACAGAAAAACCAGGCCTGTATCTTTCTGTATTTTGGTACCTGTGTAACAGAAAAACCAGGCCTGTCTCTTTCAGTGTTTTGGTGCCTGTGTCACAGAAAAACCAGGCATTTATCTTTCAGTATTTTGGTGCCTGCGTAACAGAAAAACCAGGCTTGTATCTCCCAGTATTTTGGTGCTAGTACGACAAAATAATTGGGTAACTTATGGAATCGGAGTGACCCAAGCGAAAATTAATACCTGTTCACATGATTTAAGAATTGAATTTACTGTGCAAATTGTAGAAGTCGAGAGCTCGAGCCTAGTGTATTCACGATGTTATTCCGTTGTGCCAGGAAGTCAACACGAAATTCCCCACGCAACTCACGTGTATAAATGTGGGCCGGTTGGACAGGGCTATTCGGCATTCTATCTTGTATTAATTGCAAGAAAGGATGTTTTATTCCAATCAAGCCAAATCCATATCATCTTGTACATTAGTTTTTCAAATGCCTAATGACCAACATCAAGACGCAATGACGGTTACCCCCGGTCAAGCCGGTACCCATTTCCGACACCTGTGTGGAGTGGAGAATTGTGGCTGAGTTCTCCCTTTTCCCAACGGGGAGAAACACCGAGTGGCACTGCAGGGATTCGAACTGCCGACACCTTCCCGTGAAGGGCGTGCGCTCCTAGCCTCTTGACCACAGTATGGCACTTGGATATCCAATGCAGAATATGTCGTGTACCGACTTGGGTAAAATGTTCAACATGACATGCATTAATTTCAGCATATCATCAAACCTATTCAAGTAGCTATTTAAACAATTCAAGTTCTTTTTTTAGTATAATGCGTAATTTTGAACTGTAGTGAACTGTTTTTGAAGAGTTTCAGTATATTCTGTCATACCAATTTTTTTTTCAACGCCGATCTAGTCCGAAAAACTCTGCGTGATTTACAGTGTAACACTTAAAGTCTGACTAATTCCTCCTTAATATAGTGTAAAAGTAATAATTCACACATATGATTTACTAGGAACACTTAAAGTCAGGCTAATTCCTCCCTAATGTAGTGTATAAGTAAAAGCTCATACATATGAACGATTTCTTAAATAACTCTTAAAGATTGCCCAATTCCTCTCCAATATACTGCATAACTCATAGAAATGATGCCAAAAATATTTCTTTTAAAGTCTGAACAAATCCTTCTTAACATGCTGTTTAACTCGTACAGCCGCAGTATAACTTTCCTTGGCCCAGTATTTTGCATGGTGTACATAGCTCGCCGAGTTCAATGAGCAGGAATGCGATGTGAGTGTTGGACCAAATTTTCGCAACTCACCGATCCCGACGAGCAGAAAGTCGTTGGTGACGCTCTCGGCCTGGGGGTAGCTGTGTATATTAACTGAGCTATAGCCGAGATCCAGGTGGGGGATCTCCAGGTCGATCACGTAGCTATGTGAGATGTCCGAGTAGTTGAAGAAGTACGCCAGCCTGCGATAGATGCGTCAATGTACAGTCGAATCATGCGACATCTTACGCAAATCTCAACTCATTCGGGTAAAAATTCATTAGATTTAGTCTGTGGTATAAAAACCTGAATGAAGCATCGCATTAGTTGAATACCTGGAACTTATTTTTGGCCTTTTGAGCAGAGACTCGTTAAAGATGAAATGATTAAATTCAAAGATGAACTGTACCACAATAAACAAAATTCTTTTAATGAATGATCCTCCTTTGACAATATCATGCGTGCTAGTATCCTTTTGATATTACAACTCCATTTTAAGGCGGTGTGGGACACCGTGCAGCAGCACCTTTGCTGGAAAGGGTAGCCCCACGGGTCTACCAGTTGGTCATTGGATGAGGGGAACGAGAAGCTTCCCTCGGTCTCAGTGACGTTAATTGTGCTGATATCTGTGAATTGGACAAAATTATCCGTAAATTGGGGAAAAATTAGGCAAAAAACATTAGCCATAGATGGAAAGGTAATTAAAAAAATTCATGGACACGAATTTTTCCTAGATTTAATCAAGTTTAAATGGGTAGAAGGTTGGTTTTTTCTAGAATTGGGATACCAGACTTGTAGTATATATCTTTGCTTCTCAACTCTGTTGCTTGATTTCCGGTGACCAGTTCACGATTTTCAAGCCTGAATTTTTTTACCCCGGTCACGGCTCAACATTTTAAGCCAGAAAAGAGAAAAAAAGCGAATGATATTAAATATGAGTTTACTGGCAATCAAGAAGAAAAATGTATACCTTCAAATGAAAATATCTGTTCAGTGGAGGCAAAATTTGCAAGATTTGTTTATTTAGAAAAATCTTAAGCCATTAATGATGAGCTAATGACTGAAGAATTTGCGAATGTACTTGAAATTTATGCAGAATTTTGTGGAACGATAAAAAATTAAAAAATCTCCCTGTTTTCTATCCTCAAAATAACGAGAAAAAAATACAAAATTCTAAAAAATGAAAGTTTCGCAAATTTCATGATGCAAAACCTGCTTGAGGAAACATCGAATTTTTCTAAACCTGTTTGAATTCGTTTATGAATGAAACGAAAGCTAATGTTACGTCATCCCTACACCGTCTGTTGAACAGAACTCTACACCGTCTGTTGAACAGAACCCTACACCGTCTGTTGAACAGAACTCTACACCGTGTGTTGAACAGAACCCTACACCGTCTGTTGAACAGAACTCTAGCGGCACTCACTGGGTTCGACGGCCGCATACCGCAGCAGTATGAAGCAATTTACATCTTCATTCGTGATGACGACAGACTCTTCCGCTGTGATGTACATAGTAGTAACGTCGTTTAAGTAAGTTTCGTTATTGAACGTCATGTTGCTCGCTACGAAGTAGCAATTATCTTCGTTCAGTCCCGATATTTCAGACTTGTTGGCCCACACCATAACTGTCACCGTGTCCGGGGAGTTGACTTCAAAACAGTAAGTTTGACTGCTGCTTCCCTGGAGACATGGCATTTGGTTAGTGGAAGCTGAAGATGGTTAATGTATCTTCCAATGAGTAACGTATGAAATTTTCGCAAATTGAAAACTAAAACGTGAAAATATTGGAAGGTAGTAATTATTCCAGTAACATTAACTGGTGAAGACAAGCCGAACAACTTACCAAAACGTACATCATTTGATAATAACTATCAACAAAACTACGTCAGCAAACAACTGTGGAATATCACAAATTTATGTTTCAAGTTAGTAATAAGTAGCAACTAACAGGGAAACAAGGTAAGTTTGATACCTTTCGTTCATCTTTTCTATTAAGGGATAATGTACTTTTCACTTTTTCAAAATACAATTAAAATCCTTGGAGTATAAACTCACATTATTGGAGTCTATGAGACCATAAGGAGCGCTGCACTTGCAGACGGAATCGGCACAGGACGTGCACGTAACGAAATTTATTGTTTGGGAAACGAACTCCCCATCTGAGGTGGGGGAGGCAATGTGCCGCTCAGCTTCCCCAGAGGTTGGGTGGTGAGCTGTGAGGTGCGAGGGGGGTATTTCAAACCCCCCACTTGGGGATGCACCCCCCAAGCTAACGTGGGGGGAAAGGAGTCCAGAATTTCTGGCTTGGGCAGGCACCTCAGACAGGTTGCAGCAAGCGATTACTGTTGAAAAAAATTTCATTGATCACTTTCAACTGCAACTATTTTCTTTAGAACTTCACAGGCTCCTCAACTCCTTATTTACTCAGAAGTACGCAGAACTTAAGCTGATTGAGCAGTATTTTACCTGTACATCCTTTCAGCCCATTTCCTGCTTTCTATATCACCAGTAAAGCTGCTTGATGCAGAAAATATTTCGTGCTGTCAGAGAATTGAACTCGCAACCTTTTGGGTCAAAGAGTTACGCTCTGCTCTTCCGTCCCGATGAAGACTGCGATTCGAAACTGGTGTTGAACGAGTGATGTGTTGTAGTAAAATTCAGAGGCTTCGTCAAATTCGTCAATTTTACTTAGTAATGAATAAGTCAACTGTGTGGACTTATTCTTGAATTATTGACTTATTATTTTTATTGATTTTATTCTTCTATGTACTTTTTATTGACTTTATGTTGACTTAATCTTTTCCCACAGCTTCTCATGCCACAAAAAGTAAGAAAATTACCATTTCCGCAAGTTGGCAAGTTTGTGAAAAACTGGCAAGTTTGTGTCTATATAGATAGAAGGGATAAACGGTTAATGTTGCAATTTGGTGGCTTCTGGGCACTGCAATTTACAGCAGCGACGAATTGCACGTTAAGTAACGACGTGTTCTTGCAATTGTACAATGTCCTGTATTATCACACACTACCGCACAATTCCCGTCATAAATGACGGTATTGGACAATGTTCGGTAGAGCCCGTTAATCATTTAACTAGCTTTGTTACAATACAAAATAATACTATTTAAAGATGATTCCTTGAACAATACGAGTTTGCAGCGAGCAAATCTATGACACACTCATGAACACCTCTTCAATTTTTCTTAAATTATTAAATCACGCCAATTAAATTTTGTCAATAGTATAATATTTCTACCCATGAGTCAGTGAGGCTCGTATCACAGATACGCTCATACGCTCGCTCTTCATGCTTTGCTCGTCAAAAATTTTCATGGCCACAAACAGAAAAGCTGATGTAAAAATACATAAATATGCGGCTATACGTGCTTTTGTGAGACTTATTATACGTATGAAAGAAAATTTACCGCTGTTAAATTGGAGTCCTAGAGTTATCGAGGGGCTGTTGGGCACGGTAATTTGAAAAGGCGACAAAAGGTCTTCAGTGACTGCAATTCAACGAATGTAACAAATGGCGTAGCAGGTGCCCTACTCACCTTGAGGTACAATCTAATATTTATAATAACACATTGAAGGTTCAACTTAAGTTTAATGTTCAACTAAATGTAAAATCAAATGAAATAAATAAATTTGAAAACAGCCAGCATTAAGTGGAACGTGCTTTAATGTAGCTTTAAGAATTTGACAAAATTAAGTTAGTGACTACCGGTCGGCCAGAAGAATTATGGAAATTACCTCCGTGTACCGCCGGTGGGTCACGTCGCTGCTAGCGAGATAAACTCACATGCTATTCAACACCCACACTCACCTGCAGTTCAACACCCACACTCACTTGCAATTCAACACCCACACTCACCTGCAGCACAACACCCACACTCACCTGCAGTTCAACACCCACACTCACCTGCAGCTCAAC
>JACJUY010008192.1:8845-23272 GCA_014220935.1 Platorchestia sp. MABIK
ACAGGATATGAAAAGTGTTCTATTCACGGATGAGACCACAGCGACCCTCGATGGCCCAGACGGATGGGTTGGATTTGAGGGTTAGCTCCACCATCGTTTTCGCCGCCATCAAGGCGGTGGTGGTGTTATGTTGTGGGCTGGGGTCGTGAATAATGAACTTGTAGGCCCCATAATGGTCCGTGAAGGAGTTAAAATAAGTTCTGTAAATTACTGCGCCCTCCTCGATGAATGCCTTGTTCCTTGGCTCCACGACCAGACTTTGGATCGTCGCAAAAAGTTGGTTTTCATGCAAGACAATGCACCATCGCACTCAGCCAGATCTACAGAAGAATATCTTGCTTCTCTTGGGTTCAAAAACCAGAATTTGATGGTGTGGCCACCCAATTCTCCACATTTGAACTAAATTGAGAATCTGTGGTCTATCATCAAGCGCAAAGTTTATTCAGATGGCAAGCTGTTTTCTTCCAAAGCAGAATTGTGGGAGGCCATAAAAGTCGCCGTAAGATCCATTGATGGTACTACTATTGAAAATTTGACCAATTCGGTTAATGAACGCATTTTTGAGGTAATAAAATGTAATGGCCGTTACATTGAAAAAATTAGCTCATTTTTCTTGATTTTTTGCCTCGTTCACAGTTGCAATTCGCTAAAAGTACCTTTTAATTTACTAATTTTCATACTAATATTTAACGAATTTGTTTTTTATTCATCATATTTAACTAATTTTCAAACCTCGGACTAATATCGTGGTTCAAAAATAGAGCGTGGATTTGATAAAAGTGAGTTTCTAATGGTAACAAGCAAACAATTTCTATAATAATAGGATTATGAACATTGTACTTGATGACTGTACGACATATATAAAAAGACCAGGGTATATTAACAGGAAATGATAGCTTTGAAGAAAAATCAAATTGGACTAATACCGTGGGTCGCACTGCACGTTGACCGCAATTGGTTAAATCTAAGTTCAATATTCAACTCAAATTGAAAGTCAGTTGAGTGAGCAATTTTGACATAAGCAAAAATTAAACGGATCGTGCCTTCATTTAGCTTCAAGTTTTGGGAAAATTGAGTTTGTGACTACTGGTCGGACAGTAGCATTATGAAAATCCCCTCCATGGCCACCGAGGGCGCAAGTTGCGATCAAAGTGTTAATCTAAGCAACAGAGTTAAAAGTGCTCTCTTTCTTCTATTGATATAAACTTTTGGAATTTCCAACATATCTGCGATGCACCTCTACCTATTCAACATTCAAAAATAATCTTTTACCATTCACGCTCTTACAATTTCTAGACAAATAGTAGATAAATAAAGGTAAAATAATAATGGAAGCAGGTCAACAAATCAAATAAAACATTGCTTTCTATATTCGTTTCCTTACACAGAATTATGTACAAGAAAATGACAATTCAATTATCAATACATACATACGTATACTCGTAGATAAGTGCGTGTGTTTCATTGTGTTTATATATATATATATTTTTTAAATAAAAACAAATACTTTGGTTGAAGAGAAACAACTATACAGTCAAAGTGTATTTTTCTAAATTTGATTTTAGCGTATTTTGTTTTACATGCTCAGCTCATGTTCTGTGAGAAACATGAGTCAACTAAACAAACTAAATGAGTAACTAATTTTTTTAAATAACTAAAGTAGTAACATCAGTAGCTTCATATTTTCACACTTTGCTTTGGAATTTATTCCTCTCCTTATAAGTTGCCAAAGAAGCATTGTACCTTTAATGGCCTGCAATTGTAATATTTTTTACTACTAAAAATTTGGTTGATTCTGGTGCCTTACTGGGGCAATGCACAAGCTTACAGTGATAAAATCTCTCATTGCAGGACGATCCCTAATTCAGGATAGCAACGGTTTCTTTGTGGACGCAAGGGCCAATTTCTCATAAAACCTGTACTTGCGTTATAAAAAAGGGGCAATAGAGTAGAACATAAAGTTACTAACCCCAGTCGGAAGCCTGCTTGGCATTGATCATGTCTCCAGTGAGACAGAGCTGCATTGCCCTGCTTTTGCCGATGGCGCGAGTAAGACGCTGAGTGCCACCAGAGCCTGGCAAGGTGCCCAGATTGATCTCTGGCTGGCCAAACCTGAAGCAAAGTAATGGGTTCTCACGTCATTCTATGTACACTGCTCCCCTAAAAATGAATCTCATTCTTCTTCAGTGAAAGATACAATTCACATTCCATTGCAGATTATATATTACCTACAATTTTCTAATGTAATTGTGTTGTAGCATTTTAAAAAGAGGCGTACAAACTCCAACAAAGGTCTATACCATCGCATAAATTCTGCAAAGTAAAGCCCGATTTACAAAGCATTGAGGAGGCAATTCTCACTTCGAAGTTTCTGCACATAAAAACTAGCTCCATGTACATACTTTGAAACACTGAGAGCGGCTCACTATGCAAGTATGACATGGCCACAACAGCGAGGGGACTAACATTTCTCTCGCGAGAATGAGCTGCTCCTTCCACACGTCTCTACTCGACTGAGGACTATTCACAAAAATGAATAGTTCAAATAAACTATTCATAAAAGTAAGCTTCTGGAAAAACTACAGAAAATCACTATCCAAAGTTTACATCAAACCCAGAGATCGAGATACAATAAATCAATGATTTTTGTATACAGTTTCAATTTGCATAAGTTATTTGTCAGTTTCTCATCATTTAGTACTTTCTACTATTTGATACTTAGAATTTTGTAGACTGACTTATAGTATTTAATGTGACCTATTAGTAACCAATAGCTTTACTGAGGGATAATTCTTAAAAATTCCATAGGGTTACCAGTCTTTTGAGGTTACTGTTTCAATTAACACTATCTTGATATTTCTTATATTGTCAAATGAAAAATCAATGCAGGCGTGACTCATGGTCTACAGATTTGACAGCACAAAATCAGTCTTTCATTGAAATTATCACAAAAATTAAGATTAATAAGTTATTATTATTCAACAATGCTAAATAATAGCCAAAATTAAGCAAAATAAGTCAAACGTAACTGAAGAAAAATTGTTCTTTGGTGTTAGTGTTGCCCGAGTGGGAAAGAGACAAGATTTTAAATGTAATAACCTACCTAATGAAACAATGTGTACAGCTTTCACCTAAATAGGCACCTAATAAACAAAAACAAACATCGGCATCTCAGGATGCTTTATTTCCAATCAAGCCTGATTCATTTCACCTTGTACATTGGTTTTTCAAATGCTTTATAACTAACACCAGGACGCCATGACGGTTTCCCCCGGTCAAGACCGGTACCCATTTCAGACACCTGGATAGAATGGGGTATTGTGCTTCTGAGTTTTTCCTCCTATACCCAATGGAGAAAGTTGCCACATAGCACCAAGATTCAAACCCTTGATACCTTCACGGAAGCGTGGGTTCTTTAACCACACGGCTACAATGAGCACCAGTTAATAACTAAAACAAAAATATGCGTGATGCGGCTAATGCCTAATAGCAAATTGACTTCATCACCACTTGTTACTGGATGGTGCTATACCCAATGTTTTACTATTGGCCAAGTTGGGCAACATGACAATCCTTGATACATTTCTAGAAGGATTTTCAAAGTCATACATTTGCAACAGTATGAGTTCTTCCAAGACTATGAATCCTCTCAAGAAAAACATTGATAACAATTGTGAAGACCAATGTATTTTCAAGATATTTTCCAAAAAGAACTTGACAACCAACCATGTGTTTTTACATAGAAGTGTGCATATTTCATTATAACATTACACACAGAACATACTGACCACATTCATAATTCAGTGAAACAAAATAAATATGCTATGTGCATTCTCAGCATTTAATGATACCAAGAACTAATCAAATTTTACTTCTTTTGCGATAAAATACTTCAGTTTATCAAGTAAAAAAATTAAACTCATACTAAATCTTGACAATCATTATTTTGAAATAATTATACAATAACAACAAAAAAAATTTGCTGCATGCATCAAATTTAATAAGAAGTACGTTAAAAAAAACAATGTTGGTTTAGATGCTACCAAACAGAGTAAAGTACAATCAACTTTATAACATGCAAACAAAATGGGCAACAACTTCCTACTTGGACTTCTTGGCCACCACAGCCAGCTCACACCCACCAGTAGCACACACTTACTTGGCCTTCTCTCCTGCCAAGATAATGTCAGCCATCATGGCCAGCTCACACCCGCCTCCTAATGCATAGCCATTGACAGCAGCAATGACAGCACGCTTGCAGCGCGTCACTCTGTCCCAGGCACTGAGGAAGTTGCCGGTGTAGCACTGAGCAAAGGTCATGTTTTGCATCTGCTTGATATCAGCACCTGTAATCAATTCACATCATTCAGTGTGCCCACCAATTTTTCAAAGTCCTCTAAAATCAATATAGTTAGACAAGAATGATGCTTGAATTCTGGTTCATGGTAACAATTATAGATTTTAACAATGACCGTTTTATGATTAATGTATTATGAAACCTCTACCATCAGTACAGAGTCTACCTAAAAAAAAAACAGATCAAAATATGTGGGTATCTTAGATTACAAATACACAAAAGTATAACCAAGGTAGCAATGAAGGTGATAGAACAATTGAAATCCATCATTTATGGGCATTTGAATCAGCCCTGGTTACCTGCAGCAAAAGCTTTTTCACTTCCTGTGATGACAATAGCAGCAACATTAGGCTGAGCCTCCGCCTCATCAAGTGACTGCGCGAGGTCGTTCATGAGAGGGTCACTCAGTGCGTTCAGTGCTTTGGGACGGTTCAGAGTGATGACAGCAACACAGTTGTTGGCACCGCGGTATTCCAGCAGCACGTTCTTCTGCCCAGATTCTGTAAATAATAAATTAGTTCATTAAAAAGTTTTCTTAACAATTAATGCATGCATGATTTATTCAGAAATAACTTTATTTAGTTCATTAAAAATTTATTCAAAATTAATGCAAGCATGACTTACTCAGAATACTGTGGATATGTAAAGCTGATTAAAAGAGCACTTGATTAAGCTAAGAAAAATGCATTGTTTTTGGTTATAGGTAAAGTTTCAATAAGTAAATTTACTGTTGATGGCTATCGCCATGAAGTTATTTTGCTTCTAGGGGTTTTGGAAATCCTGATATATAGAATATTGTTAGAGCATTGGTTTTCATTTCTGCCAAATTCAACATAAATGTTCTTCTTTATAAATATCAAAAAAGTTGGCAGAATACAAAATAGACCTTTTTGCAACCAAGAAGCATTGATCATTAAGAACAGTTTCTCAAACGAATGATAAATGTATAGATAATCATTTCATTTTATGAGCAACTTTAACACACAGTAAAATTAGCTATCTTACATTTCTTAGTATGTAAATTTAACACAGTAAGCACTAACTACCTCTACAAATACTACCCCTATTACAATTAGTACAGAATTTAGAATAATTAACTACAATTCTCTACACAATTTACCAATTGGCCTGTAAATTTATTACCAGAAACAATTCAACTATTTACGCAAAAACTTACCTGATGACATAAATCTCCTTAGTTGAAAACTGGCAGAAATTGCTGGTCTTCTTACAATGGACATTCTGGCACAAGACTTCAAAACAAGCAAATTATTAGACAGGAATGAAGCCATGATATATTCAAAATGGAAATCTTTAATCTGAAAATGAAAAGAAGATTAACAACAATAATATAACATTTATACTTTCATATTACCTGTCAGACAGAGGCAAAAAATATTAAGTAAATTAATCCTGCAACTCAAAACCATTGCAATTCAGAAGCACTGATTTCAAACCATCATTTTAAGGAGACAATTCTGGTTCAAAAAATTTGTCAGTTCTCAACGGATTTTTTCTGAGATTTTCACCATAGGTATTGAATGATGCGACTACTGTTTTTAAATTTTTGTTTTTTGTAAATTTATCAGATAAATGATTTTTTTTAAAAACATGAAAAAATATGTGATGAGAAAAATTGTTTTTCTCCTACAATTTTAAAGTTACAGAACTATCAAAATGTGTTCTGAATAGCTAATTCTCTTGTCTAGAGATCCAGTGCATACGTTTTTTGATAATTTTATCAGGCGAATTTTAAGAATTTTCTTTGACCGAAAAACCTACCACTGTTTTCTATTTACCAAATTATTTTGCCTATAATTTTCAATATGAACTGAAATTCAAGAACCATTTGCATCGGATCTCTAGATGGTTTCAACCGCTTTTGATTGACATGTTTGCCATTCCTGTACCTTCAAAACTGTGGGAGAAGTATCCCTTCAAAGGTCAAAAAGTTTTCACAACAGCCATTTTTCTAAAATTTGTTTTTTCTTTCCTTCATAATTTTTGAACTTGGTCTTTTTTTGAAAAATGAATTCCACTGCTTTTGTAGTTCTATTTCAGTTCTATTGATTGAAATGTTAGCCATTCTTGTACCTTCAAAACTGTGGGAAAGGATCCATATCAAAAGACAATAAATGCAAATTTCAGATCAGCAGTTTTTTGGTCAATATTGAATTGAATGTTGTCAACGAATTCAATAATTTTGTTACCGCATATGGGTAATATGGTATAATTGAAGACGTTTTACACAAATGACAATGTACTTGCAAATGCTTAGTTTTTGAGATATTTAATTTTGAAGTTATAGGAAAGTCGTTCAAAAAATTTAACAAACGAACATGTAAATAAGCAGAAATATGGTTTTGATGTTACGATAGGCAAGGTTAGGTTAGATAGAGCTAGGTTAATTAAATAAACTTACCTAAACTAACCTAAGTAAACCTAAAATAACTTTACCTAACCATACTGAGGTTAATGTCTCCCACCAAGAAACTTCGCGCGGTCTGCGTCTGCGAAACGCTGGAAGTGCCATATCAAAACTGCCATTAATGATATTCTCACCTGAACGTTATTAATGTTATATCTCAAAAACTAACCATTTGCGCCCAATGTCATTTGTGTGATATATCTTAAAATGTCTCCAATTACCTAAATTTTGTAATGAAATTATAAAAGTTGTTGACAACATTAAATTCAATAATGACAATTTTTTGTAAATTCTTTTCTCATTTTCAAATTAAGTTTTTGTTTTAAATCAACTCTAATGTTTGTAGCTCTTTTTAATCCCTTTCGATTGATATTCTTGCCATTCCTATACCTTCAAAACTGAGGGAGCCAATTAAATGTTTACACAACAAACTAATTAGCTGATGACTCAGAGCAACTGGATTCAAAACAAACACTCAGTTACATCATAATTTATTAGAGTGTTAGAATATTTTGTTCGAGTACAAATGCATATGCTTTTGAGCAAGGCCATGAATGAATTCTCTTGCTATTCTGCAGAGCAATGCTCAAAACTGACTTGTAATTAGGGGGAGGAAGTGGGAGCCACTTGTCATCCATCCAATGGAGTGTGCCAAGGTCACGCTAGCACGCATCTTCTACCCCGTCTAGGAGACGACCCAATGCACGTACTTGAGAGCCAATTATATTGTTGGATGTGCAAGAAAATTTTCTATAAGATGAGTTTATAAACTAAAAACCTATCATTAACTGGAATTTTACCCAAACCATCTCCTTAGAATAAACATCTCTATCAATTGCTCTATCATTCAATCAGGATGCAAAAATAGCGTTTACCATTGTTACCGCCAGGCCTTCTAAGGTTCTCATCACGCACTATCGGATGTGGTTTTTATTGTATTCTGTGAGAATATTGGTTTGCATGCTTAATTTGTGTGTTCTTTCTGTTTGTTTCAGCCTAAATTCTTGCTGTGCTATGAACTATTATTGTACATAAGTTAATCTTAAGCCTGGAAGACCTAGCTTGCTTAAGTTCCACCATCTTGGAAGGTGAGTTGAATGGTTCTTCTAGTTAAGGAGCATGAGCATTTTTTTGAATTTTCAGTTCGTCAATTTTGGTTTCTGGTTTGGTTTGCTTCTTTTATTTTGTCTTCATTGGGAGATGTTCATTTTGAGTGATTTCCTTTATTTTGAGTTAAGGTTGTTCATTATGTTCATTTTACTTTTATAATTTGCATTTTTATTTATTTTGATTTACTTTGCATTTTGAAATTTATTTGATTCAGATTTCTGTTTAACTTATGTTTGTTTGTTTTATTCTTTTTGTAAAGCCTGGTCATGGGAGTTGCTTGTGGTTCTTGTGCTTATAAGTTGCACTCATTCTTTTCAGCCGGCAAGTCAACACCTCATGTTCATGCTCCCTAGTCCCTACTCTTGGCTCATCTTGTCATAGCTGTCTTTACATTCACTACTATTTGCTGTGCCTCTGGATTAGTATTTCCCATACTCTGATTCAACTATAATAAACACAAAAGTTTCATTTCACCAGTATTTCATGACTCACAATACAAGATCAATGTTGTATTATAGGAAATTCTGACCCTGCAACACCATCTAAACCTAAAGAAAAGAAGTGAGAGGAGGGCAAGCTCTGTCAATAGAGTAAACAAGTTCCTCTTCTTGTATTTCTTATTGTTTTCTCCATTAACTGTAGTGTACTCCAGAGAACCTAAGATGAAAATACCAGATGCCATCAATAAATAATAAAATTTCCGAGAAAAAGTCTTGAACTCTAGAACAATATAAACAGTTAATAAAACAAGATAAAAAGTTCATTTCCAATGAAGTTGATACATAAAACAAGTATTAATATTGGTTTGTCATTAATTTAAATATAAAGAACCTTAATAAGTTCTGAAATGATTGAGATATTCTAAATAGGAATATTATAGGGCTATTTTATTTGTTACTTTAAAAACTGTTGTTCAAATTTAAGAATTTTTTTTCAATTATGGAAATGAAACTTGACAAAAACTAAGACAGCCATAACCATAACAAAACAATTACCTTGTGAAATGAGTTTAATCAAATCCTAAGCCCCAGGCCCGTTTCAAAGAGAGAAAACCAAATATAGCTGAAGGTATTTATAATTGTAGTCTACAAATTTCTTATATTCAAGTTAACCTTATTCTACAGCTTTTCAACTTTAATTTTAAAAAGTTCAAGGACAATTTAAAAAAGCTCAAGTTTAATTTTAAAAACATCAAGTTTAATTTAAAAAGTCTCAAGTAGGCCATATTTGAAAAAAGATCAAGTTCGATTTTGAGAAGCTTATGTTTTGAAAAGTTTATTTACATATTGTTTTACCTTATCGTATCATTAGCGCAGGGATATCACAACAGGGTCTCGTGTATCTGCAGAGCGGAGAGAAAGTTACCGAAAAGAAGACTGTCAAGAATGGCTTCGCAAAATGCTGCGTGCAGCAACAAAGCCTTTTAAAAAATATCATAGTAGTATGTGAAAATGCCCCAGTACATGTAGGTCTTGAAACTGTTTTTGATGTAGGAGAATTTTCTGGTGCTGTGTTATTTTGAGCAAGTCTTTACAGTACTCCAATTCATACCATAGAAGAATAATGGAGTGCAATGAAAGCAAAAATGGAGCGCTTATTAGCAACCAGAATTACAGAGATGCTGAACTTCACACAGGAAGGAATGACCATTACTAAGCACCGAATGCTCTTTCTTGAAGAAGTAATAGATGAATCCATTAATGCCATAACACCCACGCCATGTCTAAGCTCCTACAATCATAAACAGAAGCATTTTGCTGGAATACTTGCATTAGAAAATTTAAAGATGGGAGATAACCTATAAATGCACTAAACTATGGTATAAATGTGTAAAAATGGAAATATTAGATAAGAGATTGGCCTCTAATTTGGTGTTATATTTTATATATAATGCTAAATTATTTAAAATGATATAATAAACTCTTATTATAGCAGCCTTATTGTTCAAATATAATTTTAAAGCTATGTAATGTTTAACTTTTTAGTCAGTGCAGTTTGCTTATTGTCACACAGTTACTTATTACACAATGTTTATTTGGATAATTTTTGTCAATAGATATAAGTACCGATGATCTGTTTAGCAAATGATTCATTGGTAAAACTTGAAGAATGTCAAATTAAGCACAAAATCATAGCAGCTTGGTTTGTCTAATATTCTATGTACTTTATTTTTAATGCCGGTATTTTTAAATAAATACGTATTTTCACTAATAAACTTTAATTATATTATTATCACATAGGTATGCAATTTTTGAAACAACCTTTTCATAATTGAACATCTTTTTTTAAATATAGCCTACTTGACACTTTTTAAATTAAACTTGATCTTTTTTAAATTAAACTTGAGCTTTTATAAATTGACCTTGAACTTTTTTAAACTGACCTTGAACTATTTTAAACTGACCTTGAACTATTTTAAATTGAACTTGAGCTTTTTTAAATTAAAGTTAAAAAGCTGTATATATATATATATATATATATATATATATATAATTATAGCATCACTATACTAGATTTGATATGAAGTAAAGCATTGGTCAATCCCAATTTTGCTGATCTTAAATTTTTTCTGCTTACTTAAGGGGACCGTCTAGTTGGAAGTCCAAAATAAGTCAATTTTCTTTTATTGCTTAATTCGGTAGAGCAATGCACAGTTAATATGCAGTAAAAAATTTGGAAGCATCTGAAGCACCTAAGGCGAGTAAACGGGAGGAGAGGGAGCGGCAGGAAGGGTCGCAAGGCGCGTCAGCGCTTATGTGCCAAATCATTTCACCTAGATATTGCTCACTGACTGTTTATTTCTAAAGACATGTGTATTTATTATTCAGCCGTTCAAGAACTTTTACGATTTGGCAACGTGGCGTGCTCAGTACCTCCCAAGGACCTTTGTTCCCGTCCTGTAGACATAAATAAGACTGCTGGCAGCAGAGGAGCTCAGTGTGACATGAATGCAAAGCAATTAGGATATCGAACGACTAGCTGAATCTACCCGTCAAGCTCAGAGTAGCTGGTACTGGATTTGGTGAGTTTAGTTAGGATTGAAGCCCACCTCAGATGCACCTGAGCGATACGTTACCCCTGAGCCTCACGCACGTCTTGCTCATTACCTGGCCCCTGGTACCACTTGTGGTATTGGTTTCGTCAAGGAACCACAAAATACTTCCATGAAAGATAGCCAAAGTCAAGTCAATATTCCAAAAGAGCTTCCATAATGTCAACTGCGCTGATTTTTTGGAGCAATATAGCTTTCAAATGAAAAGACCTGTTTTTTGGTACTAAAATGCATTTTTAGAACAATGCAGATGTCATATTCAAGCCACTTCTTCTCAAAAACTTGTTATTGTTGAGCAATAATTTTAGTATCATTGGAAGTGCAAAAAGTTGCTGCATAAAGAATCAGAGGAAGTTGTTAGAATTCATAGTAGTATCTTAGCTACATTAAAAAATCTACGGAAAAATGAACGACTCTTTGAAATTTTTTTAATACTTCATAAAAACTAAACTACTATGAATTTCAAAATAATCCTCAGACTCCTTATGCTGCAACGTTTTGCACATCCAATGATACCTAAATCATTACTCTACAATAACGACTTTCTGAGACGAAGGAAGTGGCGGTCAATATGGATTTTAATACAGCCACGGAAATTAAAAATTTGACTCCAAAGAATCACTAAAGGAATACGTTTAAAAACGTTTCACACGAATGACATTTTGCGTGCTGACGCGGTATTTTTGAGATATAACAATAATTACTTTCAGATAGGAATAACATTATATAGTTGGTTGCTTAGTTGCCGCACTGTTGGCCGTCATGCCCACTTTCTTGGCGGGAAAAGAACAGCGTCGGTTTGTGTAAATTAACGTAAGCTATTTTAGGTTTATTTATGTTATTTTAAGTTAGTTTAATCAACTAACCTAACCTTACCCATCGTTCGTTTACGTCAATACCGGATTACAGCACATTTAGGTGTCCGTTTCTTCACGTTCATATACGATGATCCTATAGCTTCAAAAGTTTAATAATTAAAAAATTACACATCATCGAGCAGAATGCCATTCATGTAAAATGTTTATAAATGTGTGCCTTTAGTGATTCTTTGGGTCAATATTGGGTTTAATGCACTCCCAGAAATTAAGAATTTTGTTCCAAAGAATCACTAGAGGAACACATTTAAAAACGTTTTACACGAATGACATTCTGCTCGCTAATGCGTTATTTTCAAGATATAACAATAATTATGTTCAGATAGGAATAACATTATATGGCCGGTTGCTTAGTTGCCGCATTGTTGGGTCTTGCCCACTTTTCTGGCGTGAGACGCCCACTTCTTGGCACAAAATTAACAGCCTCGGTTTGGGTAAGTTTAGGTAAGCTATTACAGGTTGATTTATGTTATTTTAGGCTAGTTTATTTAACTAACCTAACATAACCTACCCTAACCCATCGTTTCGTCAATACCGTATTACAGCAGTGTCCGTTCCTTCACTATTGTATTCAACGTTCCTATAACTTCAAAGTTGAATAATTCGAAAATTGCGCATCGGCGAGCAAAATGCAATTTGTGTAAAACGTTCTTTAATGTGTTCCTTCAATGATTCTTGGAAACGGAATTCTTAATTTCCGTGAGCGCATTAAACCCGATTTTGACCATTCTTTGGAACAGAATTTTCAATTTCTGGGAGCGCACTAAAATACATGTTGCCCAAACTGGCTTGAAAATTGCCCATTTCCCCACCCTTTTCTTCCCACTATCTCCGTAATCATGCCGAAAATGGAAAAAAGAGTAGGATACAGCCCATATTTATTTTTAAAAATACATACGTATGCCAAATTTCATTGATCTAGATCCCATAGAAAAATGCGACGTTTCTTTTTTTGACGAAAACGTAATTCTGACTAGATGGTCCTCTTAATAAACTGTATAATAATGATAATAATAATAATAATAATAATAATAATAATAATAATAATAATGATAATAATAATACAACATACTTCGTTTTTAGAGGCACTTAAAACCAGTTAGAATATTGCATAAATGAAGCACATTCTATGCCCTATTCTCCGAGATAACATGCAATGCACCGGCAGGAAGAAATACGCACACTTATTTTGATGTTCAACTGTCGATGTTCAAAAATTTAGCCCATCGTCAAACGCATAGGCTTCTTTTAATGGATTGATGACAAAGTATATCTACTTTGATACGAAAAGTTACATTGGCAAAACTAAACTCTTAAGCCGATCCAATACTCAACATTTCGGGGCTGATAATGAGACTCTTCCGAAAACCCAAGATCATTGCTCTAAAAAACCCAAGATCTAGAAATAAAACCCAAGATTACCAAAATACAAAAAAATACATGATATAAAGAGTGTTTTTTCTTTGTGTGCGAACAAATTTCTACTATCGGTGGAAAAACTCAATATAAATCGAATCCTACGAATGATGAAATGCCAAAAACTCCTTAGTTTTTGAGTTATACGGACTTGAAGAAACTTTAAAAGCTTGAGTTGGATACTACGTGCGAGCTAATGTTAGAGCTGGTCCTAATAGTTCCAACCCGACTAAAGCAGGTTTTTGACACTTTTACAATAAAAATTGCAAGCATTTTACGGTTAGAAAAAATTTCTGCAGTTTCAAGCAATTAAGCATTAGATAATTTTTGTATTCTGTTGGAACACACGAATTGGATGCGTCGAGGTTACCCAGTTTAACTTTATCGCCGCCTGCATGTGTCGAAATTCTAGCCATTGCTCGATCACTAGAGTCCTTAACGGACTTTATAAGGCAGATTTATGAGCCTTTAGCGATAAAGTTCCTGGACTGTGATTTGTCTCGCCTACCCGCTTTTTGCGGCGAGAAACTTCCAGAACTAACTGGCACAGAACATAGTCTTTTGCTGACACCCTAAAAATGCCAGTACACGCTGCACATACCAAATTTATGACAAGCCAAAACAAAGGAAAGGAAATGCTCACCTCGACACGATGTTCGAAGAACATGTTCCGGTGAACATCTCTTCACAAAAAGCCGGCTGCAGGGCATTAGACGTCCCTGAAGCGGGACCGGTTTAGATCAGAGCACATTTTGAGTCATGCGCCTCGGACCACTGCTCGTTTGCATCTGAGGAGGCAACCCGCGAAGGTCCCTCCTCAACTCCGGTCGGATCCGTCGCTGTGGCTTCGGATTCGCTCGGGCGAAAAATGAACACATTATTGATGTTCAAAGTTTATCAATGTCGACAGGAAAGTGAGGCATTCCCACCTTTGCTCTGCTCGTCATAAATAGGCAGCATTATTACTTTTTAGGCCAGTGTGCTATAAAACTGACCTAGTCCCTAAGTGTGCAAGATAAGGGTTGGCTTGCACGGGACTCTGGTAAGGAGCAAGGCTGGATTTGCGACAGATTAACTTGATCAGCCTAGAATTTAATAACGCAAGTAATTTGATACTAAGCGGAGCAATGGCGGGGGTTTCCCACAACTTCGGCGGGAAAACGCATAAGCAAACTAAAAAGTGTACGTC
>JACJUY010008192.1:45299-63490 GCA_014220935.1 Platorchestia sp. MABIK
CTCTAACTTGCCTTGTACAACCAGAAGACTCTAACTTGCCTTGTACAACCAGAAGACTCTAACTTGCAACTTATAACGATAACTGTACTAAATTTAAGATTAGAACTGAATCGTAACTAACTGCTACTGACTTCACCGAGCACGGGTGCCTGCTTCCTAGGACGGCACAGTCGCAGACCGCAAGTCGAACGCCCGCCTGTCTACCTGAAGTCCGGCTCTAAAGAGTTTATAGTTTTCGTTGCCTTTAGTTTTAGGGTTTAATGCATCTCGTTCAAATGTCGTTCCGACTTTTATCGCAATAAACGCACAATTCTTCCTATTACGGGATTCCGTGTAATTACTCTCCTTTATTAATCAGCTTTTTTCTATACCACGTGTAGTTTGTCTATTAGTACTCCTCGTATGGTACGTTTGTCTTTGGACGTCGTATATTAAGAAATTTAAAATCCAGAATGTTGTCATGTATCTCATGTGTAAACTTTTTTGGAAGTAAACAGTTTTTCTTTCTTTCTCTTTCTACAAACTCTCCCTCTATGTAAGTTCATTTATAAAACATCGATCAATGATGGCGACAATAACCTCAAACAATCATTAACTGAACAAAGTGGTTCTCACGACCATTTAACTCATAATAGAAGTGAATTCATACTTCCTTATTATTCAAAGGCTCGGTCACAGTACAGTATCCTCTTCATTGAAATTAAAACTTGGAACTCTATCCCTGCTGAGATCCGTGCAAGTATGTCTTACAAAGTATTCAAAATAAATCTTGAATCTCATTTCATATCAGAATACTTGTCGTGTAAGATAACAAAGTCAAATCTGGTCTCCTACTTGACTGGTTCTGATGATGTAATTTGCCATGGTTATAATATCGTTGATCTTCAGTCTGCTCGTAAATCGTTTATAGCATATACTGTTAACATCTAGTCCATATGAACTATTTTGTAGAATGAAGCATCGAATATCGAGTTAACTATTTCATTGATCAGTATAAAGAGTAACTAGGTTAAGTGAATTAGGTTAAACATTATTGTACACCTTACGTTGAAGGTAGGATGCCCCAGAAGTCGCTGAACTTATTCGGGCCCACAGGAAGCTATACTCTAATGTTACTATTGTACTAGACTTAAAAATCAGTCTACCTCTGTATCGCTTAGGGTAAATAAGTTATATAAATTGTTTAAAATTGTACTGAGCTTAAGATTAATTTACAAATCATCTCTCTCATCGTACGATGAATAAGCTATAAATTAATTTTTGTGTGGGTATGTTTGTTACCTTGTTTTAGATGTACTTCTCCTTGGTGTTTGGTGACAAACCATGAGTAAAAACAATATGCAACAGAATTTAAGGAACCTTAAATGTTCTTTCATCGCATCAAAAACACACTTGACGAAAGATCTAGATTATTGGTAATTCAGCCTATAGTTTTATCGCGTTTGGACTATTGCAGTCTGGTCAGGGGAGATATATCTCAGTCTTCAAAAAGAATTGATAAAATGTTTGAACTTCGCAGCGAAAGTGATATGCAAAGGTAATTACGAGAAACGCGATCATGCGACCCATTTTAAAGAAAATTTGGTTGGACCCAAATACCAGATCCAAAAAGCTCGACAAGTGTTCTCATCTCTGTACCTCCCTCAGAGTTATGCAAATGTTGTAAAATTTTCGCCATCTAACATCCCCAACAAAAAAACAAATCAGAGGAATTATGTTTTTGTTAGTTACTGTTCATCTGACGTGCGACAATAAGCTCTCTTATTTCTGGAGCTCTTTTGTGGAATAAGCTTCCTCAGCAAATAAAAAAACTCTAAAACTGTTACGGAATTCAAGCAAAACATGTCACGTCATTTTGCATCTTTGCCATTGATTTAAATATACTCATTGCTACTTTGGGGTGAGCATTTCAAATTTTTCGAAGTCAAAATGCCTATACTTATGCTAGCTGACTTTGTCTACTTTCCACTGCGAATACCTCACACAGCCAGTGTAGTGCGGTTGAATATGCAACCATAATTAGGTTCATGTGTAGTCTATGTATAGAAATTTTGTAGCTATTTGTTCCTCATAAGGAATATCAATGTTAGATAATGGGTATTAGATTTGTAAGGCTGTCCTGGTTCGGCGTCAATTGTTAGATTTATTATTATTTATGGTCCCTGTTCGGGCGCCAAGATGCTCGATCTTTCGTATGCTTTTTAAGGGCTGACCTTGCTCACGGTTGCTGAAGTTTAGTTCGTTTGGTTTGCAGAGGCTGTATCTCAGCGGATATAGGGCTGCCGCTCATTGGGCGCCTCTCATTTCACAACTCTCTAGGAGTGGAGACCCTTTTTTCTTGGTAGTCGGTATTCTTCTCGGGGAAGATAGTACTCGGTTAATTGCCAGATTTATTTGCAGGGAACAATGTTAGTTGCAGAGTATTTCAGTAGCAGATAAAGAGGTTCCGAAATTCCAGAGAGCTGACCGTTTCTTTTAGTCGCTCTCCCGAATTTCGAACAAGCCAGATTCAAGGGGGCTTAGGGAGTATCTGGGATACTCGTATTAAATTCCGGCGAACATTATTTACAAAGCCGGTAGCGTGATACGAGAATATCCATCTGGCCATACTGGCGCGGGGCCTAACAATCAATCTATCACCGTGTTTCCATTTTATCGCATTTACCCATGTCCGGATGCTGTTAGAGAGAATACACAGAGGATGAGACACCTAAAATGTTTTTTTATTGTTGCTGCTCCTACACTGTTACTTGATTGTCTTGAAAATTCTGTTAGAAAATTAGAAATGTTCTCTTTTTTACGTTCGCTAAGTCACTTTAATTTTATTTTAAGTATTTCCGTCGAATAAAATGAGCAACACTGCCGTCAGGCAAATGTAGCTGGACGAAGGTCGTTTTTATTAGTACTATTATTTTCTCATCTGCATTTTCTATTTTCTTTATTTACATTCACCGTCTGTACAAACAAGCTCTGAAATTAATTTTTTTTGTGTTAGTTTGCTTACATGTTTCTAGATGTGAGGGGTGGGCTTTGTTTTTATAAATTACTGGGGGAAGTAAACACTTTTTATTCTTTCTTTCTTTCTCTGTGACCAGTTAGCATTAAACTCCAAATCCGAAATAATTCAAAATTTTAGTAAGTACAATTAGAACACTGGCCCACTGTTTAATCTACGTCTACGAGCTAACATTTTGTAGATATTTGCAACTCATAAGCGATATCCGGCTCTCACAGTATCTCCACTTTATCCCATGTACTCATGTCCGTGTGATGTTGAAGAGAATACCGAGATGATGTGAAACCCGATATGTTTCTTGGTGCTGTTCTTACACTGTAATTTGATTTCTCTTCAAATTCTGTAAGAAAATTAGAAACTAGTTCATTTATACGTTTTCATATTCTTTTTCTTTTTATTTATTTATTACTTTAAGTAATTTATTTCGATTACAATGAGCAATACAGCTGTTTTTTAGATGTAGCAGGAGGAAGATTGTTTATTATTTTTATTTTTTTCCCCTTATTCATTTTCTACAGGTATATTTATGAATGTGTGTGTGCGGATGCGTATGTGTGTATGCATGTGTTTCGTTAACAGCGTTTATGCTCGCCATAGCAGTGTGTCTATAGGACCTGACTCCGTGCGGGAAACCCGGGTTCGAGTCTCGGCGCTGGTGGCGATTTTCTCTGTTGGGTATAGGAGATAAAAATTCTAAGCACAATACCCCACTCTACCCAGGTGTCTGAAATGGGTACCGGTCTTGACCGGGGGAAAGCGTCATGGCGTCCTGGTGTTAGTTATAAGGCATTTGAAAAACCAATGTAAAAGGTGATATGTATCATGCTTCAATTGGAAATAAAGCATCCGTGGATGCCGATGTTTGTTTTAGTTGAAATCTTAGACATGCCAATCGTATACCGTTAGCAAAGCTGGGCAGCTCTACTTTGAAATGTTGGAGGCGCTACCGCTATCACTTCAGTAAAATGTAGTGCCGCTTCTTTAGGCGCTACAATGGCAGAAATGAGTGAATAAATCTAGATATTTAAGGTTTCACTATTGCCATTAACTCAAAGCATTCGAAAATATTAAAACATTTTGAAAACAAATCAATGCAATTTCATTGCAATTAACCTAACTTAACTAGCACGGGTTAGATAAGTAAGTGTTACTGTTATTTTTATTAGTTTTATATTTCACCATCCCTACATGGATGTCAACTTCAATCAATCAATCAATCAATCAATCAATTAATCAGAAAAATTATCGACATAAACAAATAAGAACACCATTCCGACCTAAATTTAGATGGCATCAGAGGAGTCATAGCGGTCGCATGCAAACTGCTCGGATTAATATTTCTAATTAGTCACTAAACTTTTCCCTTCAGAAATACCAGCATTTCAGAATGGTTATATTACAAGCTTGCAGCGTTGGTTTCAGGGCTTTCTTTCCTAAGGAAAACAACCTCTTCACAACCAAACCAAAAAGGACTGGTGTGTTGTAGAGCTCGAAAATCTCTGGGTGATGTGCAGTATCCTTCCAGCTGAAAACCACATAGTGATAAGTTAAATTTTTTCCCAATAAATGATCTGTTGCAGCCTGGCAGGAAAACCCGAGAGGTTCAATCAGACTGTGAGAAGGCAGGCAACAACCTATTCGAATGTATCCTGGTAGCAAGTTAACAACACTATATCGATGGCCTTCGTACAGTTTTATTCAATAATCTATATGACTATGTTTTAAATGTAGAGGCAAAACCTCGTATCACTACTCAAATATGTAGCCGGCGCTACCGCTAAGCTACATTGTTTAAATTGTAGCGCCGCTACAGCTACATGCAGCGAGCTACTGCCCACCTCTGACCGTTAAGTGACGGTAGTTGTATAAACTTGTAAAACTACTCAGTAATTATTAGAAAATTCCAGTCATCTTGATAAATCGATGATCACTGGCGAATCTGAAATAAACAGAAGTAGGGAGGGAAGAAACTCAAACTTACGTGAGCTTCGAGATCGGCCAAGATTGAGAAATCAATAGTTCAAGGGGAAGTCTGATTGCACCCTTCGGATGAAGGTGTTCATTTACTTTCCATTTCTGGAACATTTACAGATACTGGCGCAGGAACTTGACGATAAAGATGTAGCGAAGTAATGTTTAGAGAAGCAAATGCATGAAATTCGGCATTTAAAGAAAAATGTGAAAGTGAGTGGTTTAGCTATTGTTCACCAACTAACGAATACGGATGAATAATAAGATCCGACACTTAAGATACTAAACCATGTACGCATGCTGACAAAAATTGTGATTGAAAAATGGGCAATGTACGGTATTATGAGAAAGTATTTCGTTAATACTCTCTCAGTATATATTACAGCACACGTTGTTTAAACGCAAAATTATACTAATTTGATCTTGAATTGCCTCGTTGACAGAAATTTTCAAACTCTGTGGTTGTTTGGTGCACAGTAAGTATCATGGTAGGTACCACCGAGGTAGGTACATCAAATAAGCGTTAGCTCAGGCACTATGTCATTCCTCCGGTTTTGCTTTTGTCTCATTATATTGGGTGGGAAGAACTGTATAGTACCAGCGTCGTTCTGGGGAAAGTATATAGAGAGTACGAATTGGGTTATGTGAGAGAGAAAACTTTCTTGAATGTTTTCCAGCTGAGTTTATTTAGGAGAACAGTCACACTGAGGCGCCTTTTGAAATTCCCTTTGCGTACAATCTAAGCCGCATGATTGCAGCAAATTTGTAATTAGCTCGATGAGACAAAGCTCGTACCTCAAAGCTCGGTTAGCTCTGTTGTTGAGGTACGTCTCCTTTAAATTGCCAAAATGTTAATTACCAACTCTTCGCCATATTGAATTCGCACTTCATTCTCAAGTTCCCCTCCTCTGAAGCCATGAGGCTGAAATACTATTTCTACCACACGATTAAGATAATAAAGTGATCAAATGAAGATTTTGAAAAAAATGCTCCATCAAGCCGATAACAAATTTTGCATGTTTTATCTTAGAATTATTGAGATACGTAGGTTGAGTGATAAATAGGTTGAGTGGGGAATTATGGTCAAGTTCTTCCTCTTCCGACTAGGAAAAACCTTGCTGGCATTGCCGGGACCGGGAATCAAACCGACCATCCTTGCCGTGCGAAAGGTAAGCTCTCGAAACCGGGGTTCGGTGACACAATCAAAATTAAGCAAGGAAGGAAACTTTGATAAATTTCATTTTGAAACTTTTTCCCTGCATAGTTCGGGCGAGGTTTCACGGTTGTGAAAAATCGTTCAAGCGAACTCTTTCTCATGAAATTATTGTTATCATTACAATAGTTTAAAACTTATGTCTCAACAAACGTGATTTCAAGAGAGCGAGTAGATGGACCACTTAGTATGGACTGCAGAAAACAGGAAATCTATGCTCAAAATAAGTTTTCTCGTCAAGGATACCATGTGCATAGTAAGAACAAGTTAGAAAATGGGAGTAAAAAAGACGAGGAAGGGATAGCGAAGAAAGCATGAAAACCAAGAGAAGTAAAGTGAGCAAAAGACTGAGGTCTCGACTGCCATGTTTAGCTTAGGCAAATTAATGATACCAGTACTCATAGCATGGGAAAGATAAACTAAACTGACTGAAGCCTTCTGCCTAAGCCCTTCATTTTCACACCGCTCTGCTTTCCGGCCAGAGATATTCAGTAAACTAGAACTCTTGTGAGCGTTGTGCATCGCAATACGCGAGGTTTAACTCATCGAAAACTTTATGCGATGGTTGTTCTACGTTAAACTGACAGTCACTTCATTTTTTCTTATTTTCTTGTACCAGAAAATTGCACAAATGGTTCACGTAGACGGAAGTGAACAGCGACATGGTGAGAATTTTAGATTTACGTGCAACTGTTTCTTGAACTCCGTATTTTTAGAATTTGTGTAGTTGTCACATTAAAACTATTTCTCAATGAAATGTAGTGTACATACTTTCTGAAATTGTAAATATCATTATTTTTTACACTTTCATTCTGTAACTCAAAATTTTGGGAGATTCGATTAGAATGAGGAGGTGACGTCTCCTTGTGCGATTTCTTGACACAAATGAAATGGGAAGAAACCAAGGTAGAAATATTTTTATCTAATATTTCTTTGCCACATTCTTCACTTTTTCGAATACTGGGGAAACAAATTTCAGAAAAACTAGATTTTCATACAATCACGATGAGAATAAGTTTAATATTGATTAAAAGAACAATTTCCTTTGCTGTGTAAAAGGTTAGAAGGAGAACAAAACAATCCTTGGCTAATACTCTTTAATTTAAAAATGTTTGTATTCCTATGAAGCACAGTTACATTTAAGCAAGTAAATGACTAGAAACAGTAAATAGAGCACATACCCGTAAAATATGAAAGTTATAACAAATGCACATATAGTTTATCACATTAAGAGAACAGGCGAATACGGGAGAAAATAGGTTAAACAGTTGAGAAATAACTAAAAAGTAAAACGAGAGAAAATATGGATTATGGAAGTAAAAGAGAAGTGTAAATGGATTAGATTAGATGTTAGTTTACGCCTCCCTAACCGATAAAAAAAAGCATTCCGAAGAAAGGAAGGAGGAAAGTACCATTTAGTATGGAGATGAAGGAAAGCGGAATGTATGCACAAGGTACATGGAAACAGTAAGTTGAGAAAGAAGTTCATGAAACACGATAAAAGTTGAAGAAGAAAGCAGTAGGTGCTGAAAAACAGGACAGCAGTGAACCGAAAAAATGTGGTCTTAACATAAAAACATTTTATTTCAACAAAAAGGCTTACCTAACTCTCAGCTCGGGCCCTCACACATTTCACCCCTGGGAGTGCTAATTCCCATAGATACAATAGTTGTATTAAACCCGAGGGGCAAGTGTAAATAAACCATGCGAAGAAGATTATCTCCGAAAAAAGATCAAGCACAACGGTAAGTCAGAAAGAAGATCAAGCACAACGGTAAGTCAGAAAGAAGATCAAGCACAACGGTAAGTCAGAAAGAAGATCAAACACAACGGTAAGACAGGAAGAAAAAAAAATCTTAATTCAAATATCACTCAAAATAACAGTAGTTTTAAATTTACTAGACGAAATGCTGCTCTGGCCGATGCTACCCCCGAGGCAATTTGGTAAATCACTTGCTCTATGATTATGTATCTATAACCAACGGTCCGGTCCTATGGTTATGCATGAAGAGATGGCAAATTTGCCGTTTATCTCGCGCTGATCCCAGATTTGGTGGTAGCAAGCATACAGTGGATGCAACAAACATCTGAAACGCAGTCAACAGTATATTAACCTTTTATACTATCAAAAAATTTCAACATTGAACATCTTATGTATTTTTGAACGCTGAAAACAAATTCAGAAAAAATACACAAATAGCAAGGACAAGATTTGTAGACCAGTGTTTAAGAATTGCCTCAAAAAGTGTCCAACACACGTACAAAATTAGTTTAAAAACGTTAGTAAACAGTCTTCGAACATTGCACAGTAATTTGAAGATGCTTTAAAACATGCTTTGTAGGATGAGGGATGCTTTATTTCAACTTATCAAGCCTGATACACATCATCTTGTGCATTGTCTTTTCAAATGCCTTAGAGCTAACACCAGGACGAAATGACGATTACCCCCGGTCAAGCTGGTAACCATTTCAGACACCTGGGTAGAGTGAAGAATTGTGCTTGAGTTCTCCCTTTACCCAACGGGGAGAAATCACCGCGCAGCGCCGTGATTCGAATGCCGACACCTTCTCGGAAGGGCGCGTTCTTAACCACTCGGCCACGACGACCACATGAGTAATCAATTTCATCCACGTACAACTTTAATTTAATTTCATCCACGCACAACTTTAATTTAATTTCATCCACGCGATTAATTTAATTTCATCCACACAATCCTTAGTCAATGTCCGAAAATGCGCGAAGAGTTGGTCATACTTGACCAATCTAATTCTAAAGCGGCGAAGACTAAGGAATTACCAGAAAGGGCCAAAAAACTAATAGTTCAGTAACATAAAAGTGGAGTATGGTCTAGCGCAACGGTTCTTAACCTGTGAGGAATTCCCCACTGGTGGGGATTGGCGGAGTTGCCAGGTGGGGACTCGTGCATTTGTTTCCACCCACAAAAAATCGATGGTATTTTAAAATCTAGTACATTACTTCCAATTGTTGACATTTCTAAAATTCATACACTTACCCTGTTTTAATAACAAAAACAACCGTAATGAGGTATTGTATGTCATATTTGGGTAAAAGTGACAACACTGCTGAGTGAGGAATGTCACAGATAAGGAAAAGGAAGCCGCTGTAGTGGGGAATTGGAGAAAAAAAAAGGTTAAGAACCACTGGTCTATCTATAGAAAATTTCATTTCTGCTAATAATACCAACCTCAACTATTGCTGATACGATTTCCGGTTCTAGTCCACCACTTTCAGGGCATCTACCAAAAATTTTAAACCCTCCGGCTAAACATATCACAGTAGGAATAAAAAAAAATTTCAATTATTCAAACACCAAGAAAAGCATAAATAAGCAATTTTTGACAAACTGAAATAGAACTATTTGACAAATAACTTGTGTCAAATTGCATAGAAGCCAGAATATGCATGAATAATCATGATTCTAAACTGTCAAAGCAGAGTATATCTATTTTGAACGATTAAGGGCGAAGAAAGCATTTATACAATTCAAAAATAATACGTAATCATTATTCAATACTACTTGGCAAGCCCCTTATCCACTTCCACACTAATCAATCGACGTCCATAACCCATAAAGGATAGGTAATCTAAAGTTGCATGCAATTTAAGCGAAGCGGAGACAAGTTCACAGGCATCAACTACATCTCTAGAAACGGATCTACCCTAATGCTCAACAAAATATAATTTTCTATATTTTAGCTATATGCCATCGATGGATTCATTAGTTCAAGGAGTGCGAAACGTACTTCTGTTTACCTCGAGCACAAAATAACTTCAACACCAAAGAGTAAGGGGGACGGAAAATTATCAATTTTCTGTTCTCTAGCTCATGTTACGGAGAATATTTTTCTGAATCCAACGATGTCCTTGGTTGCTTCGTAGGTACTTTCGTTTGTCTGCTACAACTTGAAAAAGGCCAGCCACTGACGTGTTGATAGCGGCGGGAAGATACAGGGATTCATTTTACGATTTATTGGCACAAATTTAATGGGAAGAACTCAAGGTAAAAATAAATCAATAAATAAATCAATAAATAAATGAATAAACGCCCAATCCCCCGACCCCCCTAACGATAACGCAGTTACGAACGTTCAGCATGTTGGAATTAATCTGACAGCTCACGGTCGAAATGCTTTGGTACGAAAACGAAATTTTCTGACACACAGTAATTATTATTATTATTATTATTATTATTAATAAATGAGAGAGTTTTGGCCTTCTTTTACCACGACAAAGATGTTCAAAGAGAGGAAGGATGAAGGTACCATTTAGTATGGAGTTAAGAGAACGCGGAATCTATGCACAAGGTGCATAGAAACAGTGAGCTAAGAAAGAAGTTCATGAAACAAGAAAAAGTTGAAGAAGAAAGTAGAAGGTGATGAAAAACAGGACAGTAGAGAACCAAAAAAAGATGGTCCGGAACAAAGCAACAACCTATTCTATTTCAACAAAAAGAAGGCCTACCTAACTCTCAGCTCAGGCCCTCACATTTTCCCCCCTGGGAGCGCTAATTCCTATAGATAGAACAGTTGTATCCCCCTGAGGGGTCTGACACACAGTGAACAAATTCTCTTGAGGTAACGTGGAGCTTCAGGCAGCACAGAGCACCACGTTGTTCAGGCTCTCTCTTCTCTTGTAAACCTTACTTTGGTTGCATGAAATGCTACTCCTCCCACAGTTTTGGAGGTACAGGAATAGCAAACATACCACTCGATATGGCTTGAAAACAGCTACAAATCCTGACAATTTTTTGAAATTAGATTTGTTGAAAAAATACACGAGAAAAACAAGGAAAAAGTGTAAAATAAAAACTTTCGGAAAAATTCATAGAAACAAAAAGCCGCTGTGGCTTTTTTAAGCCCTATCGATTGATATATTTTTCATTTTCACAATTTCAAAATTGTAGGAGCAGTAGCATTTTTCGTAATACCCATTTTTTTCTGAAAAAATCAATTTTTTAATTAAAATATAAAAACCTTCAAAACAAAAAATAATTACCGCATGATTTCACAACTATGGTCAAAATATCAAAGAAATCCATCGGAAATGACGGACTTTCAGACAGCGTTGGGACGCGGTGAAAGCACAGTCAGAAACACAGTACACTAGTTTAATCTATTGACAAGAGTAGCTTATTTCAACTAAAGATGCAAGTTAAAAATCTCCAAGATATTAAACATTAGTTTTTGGAAATGCTATTTTGAATTTGTATTATTGCACTTACACAGGGACAGAATTTATGCTTCATTCAGAGATCATTCATGGCCAAAAATCTATTTCTAAAAGCGGAAATCAAATTTTTACGTTTACATGTGGTCAGTTATCCACTTTTGAATCATCCACTTGAGACGCCAGTAGCAACTTCATTATTTTGAATCAAATGATGCTGTAAAACTGCTCACAACCATGCCCAACCATGTTGTTCGCTCAAAACTATTGATGGCCCAACTTTAAAGGGACCAGATGATTTTTTCAAAACTAGACATGGTCCTACTCAAGTTTACCAACTATATACTGAAATACTGAGACACCCAATCACTTAACTGTACTCGACAAGATGTTTCCTACAAAATGTTCATAATCCTCTCCGTGGTTCCGTTTAATTACTCGTAACTTCTGATGACTTAACTTGACGAAATCAAACGCCTTCTTTGAAACTACCGATTATTCTCTTCCGTTTTTGACCCAGATATTGTAAAACCTGAGCCCTTTCGCAGCTGAGTCGAGTTGTCGTTCTTCATTCTAGGTATAGAATGATCTTGCTAAAATTAGGGTATTTAGCGAATTCCGTGTTTTGTAGATTGATGCTCTTTCAACCTGTGTATTCTCGCACAGGAATAATCACACGACTCACACTTATACAGATCCTTGAAATTATGCTTAATAGAAAGATGTTTATTCAAACTACCTTTGTTTGGACAAGAATAAGCACATACTTCACATTTGAACATTTTACCTATCTTGTGTTTCGAAGCTTTGTGATCTTTCAATCGGCTCTTTCTCGTACAACAATAATTGCAAATCTCACATTTGAAAGGCTCCCCTATTTTGTGAATACTCGCTTGGTGTTTCCTCAAGCTACTGCTACAAGGACAAGAATAATCGCACAATTCGCACTTGAACATTTTGCCGATGTTATGCTTCGCAGCTTGGTGTTCTTTTAAACGAGGTTTTCTAGAACAAGAAAAATCACAGAACTCGCACTTCAACCGATCACCTATACTATGCTTGGCAACCAAATGCTTTTGCAAGCTATCTTTCCTACTACATGAAAAGTCACACAATGCACATTCGAAAACTTCCCCCAACCCATGTTTTGCAGCCTGGTGTTGCTTCAGTGTACATTTTTGAGCACAGGAATAGTCGCATAACTCGCACTTTAACTGTTTACCTATGCAATGCTTGGCAGCTTTGTGCAATACTAACTTACATTTAGAAGCACAAGAATACTCGCATAACTCGCATTTGAACTTTGTTCCAATATTGTGTTTGCTGGCTTGGTGTTGCTTCAGGAAAAAGTTATAAGCACTTGAGTAGTCACATGCATCGCACTTGAATAATACGCCAATGTTGTGTTTGCTGGCTTTGTGCTGTTTTAAATAATATTTCTGCGAAAAGGAATTTTCACATAAATCACACCTGAAGAGCTCCCCTATGCCATGTTTACTAGCCTGGTGTATTTCTAACACCCGTTTTACCACGGTAGTAAAGCCACAATATTCACACTTGAAAAGTTGCCCCACGTTGTGGTTCTTAGCATTGTGCCAGTTTAGGCTACGCTTCAGGGTGCTCGTAAAACCACACGAATCACACCTGAACAATTTCCCCACTTTATGCACAGCTGCCAAATGCCACTTCAATTGACTGTTTTTGGTACAGAAATACTCGCATGAATCACATTTCAACAGCTCTTCTGTTTTATGCTCTGTATCCTGGTGCCGTTTCAATATTTCTTTGATGGGACAAGAAAAGCTACACAAACCGCATTTGAACATTTTGCTCACGTTATGCTTAGAATTTCGGTGTTCTTTCACACGACTATTTCTATCACTTGAATAATCACATAGCTCACATTTGAAAAGTGTCCGCTTTTTATGTTTAGTTGCTTGGTGGTGCTTGAAACGGCTATTTGAAACACAGCAGAAGTTACACAACTCACACATTAATATTTTCCATTTGTTGGAAGTTCGAACCTCTTGAAAGCGACTTCCCCCGTAATTCAAATTATCATTCAACCCACTTTGAGAAGATGTGACAGGCGCAGGTCTCAAAAGTGGTTCTTGATTCTGAAAGTCCTTCTGAACACCAGAATGATCACAGATGCCCCTCCGCAACTCTCCGTCTTGCATAAGGTTTTCCGAAGGCTTGATCTCAATGCTGCTATTTCTGCTGGCCAAATCTGACGCAACCAAGTCTGTGTTTCCACAAGCCACAACGTCAGGTCCCAGATGACCTGATTTCGTGCCGCACACACTCGTGCTACCTTCCTTCAACTTCATCTCCGTCTCTCTGCTCAAAGGAAGTGCAACAGTTCCAGCTGCCTTTGCATCGTTCTCGGACGTACAAGATTTCGAAACAGCACCGGATGTGACCTGAAAAAAAGCGCTTTCATAAATTTCACGAATGCTGTGAGAACAGAGTTAAGTAATGCGATTAGAATATCCAAGCACATCTTTTCGTTCTATGACACCAATTTGAATAGGGCATGAATGTCGGCAACCCTGATAAAAACACTCATTTTAAAAACTTGGCAAGGAGTAACTCCTATTCAAATCTTTTTACCATGTTTAACCTCTTACTGCCTGATGGACTTTTTCAGTAAATTTTCAAATTTAGTTTATTCTTGTAGAATTTGTAACCCTCTTATATTTTCGAAGTTCATAGCAAAATGGCAGTTCCTCTTTTCTCCTGATATATCCGACAACCAGATACTATTATCAATGTTATAACAGTGGTAGTTGAAGGGATGATAATAATAGACAAAAAATTTGTAGATTTGAAGGGTTAAATGTTGAACTCTGTTAAAACATTCCCATGCATGAGCTAGATACCAAATGAACTTTTATTAAAAAGCACAGCAACTTAATGTAACCCCTAGAATGTTTTCAGAATTTGCTGAATTTTGACGGCTTTTATATCAAAATGCACACTTCTCCTGAGTGTGCGCTGATCGTTGTTCCCTTTAGTTGAAGCTCTTCTTAAGTAACGAACACACTATAAAATCATATTTGATCTGATTTGGGAACCTCAGTCAAAGTTTTACTCCTGATTCCATCACGTATTTATCACGCATAAACTTTTACACTAAAAAGAGTAGAACTTGTCAGGCTAAAAACGGAGAAATTATGGTTTGCATGGCTTCAAGATTGTAGCTAAAGAAGAATTGATTTGTTACAAAAATTTTAGTCTCCCTTTACCACAGAAAAGATGTTCAAATCGGGAAGGATGAAGGCACCATTTAGTATGGAGTTAAAGGAAACGCAGAAGCTATGCAGAAGGTAGGTAGAAACAGCAAGCTAAGAAAGAAGTTCATAAAACAAGATGAAAGTTGAAAAAGAAAGTAGTAGGTGCTGAAAAACAGGACATCAGAGAAACCAAAAAAAAGATAGTCCATAATAAAACAAAAAATTATTCTTGTTTAACAAAAAGAAGGGCTACCTAACCTTTAGCTCAGGACAGCTTAAGAAGAAACCAATCGACATCGGCATAACAAAGTACAAATCGATGCCTCTCTTCATAGCTATAAAAGAAAACCCAAAAGCAGTTTACATTTTTACGGCAGTACTTAACTGCCCAACAAATAAAATACGTTTACTGGTTCTAAATACCAGAATCATCCAATCTTTTGATCGAGAAAAACGAATATGGTGATGAAAATTCCTTATCAGCTCTTATTTTCAAGATGCACGCACAACAGCCCACTGAGGACATTGACTAAAATGTAAATCGATTCAGAAAAACATTGCGCAATAAACACAAAAATTCATGTTTCATTGAACAATTTTTATTTTTCGGTTCCATAAGAAAGGATTGGTCGCCTTTACCCTAGCGAGGAGGACTTTTGTGAGGACTTTTGCTTTGCCTTGGTACGCCGAATCTGAAACATCTCTTGTGCGAGTACATCAATCAGTGTGAAGTGGATGAGCACCAAGTCGTCCCTGTAACATCGATATCTGCATTCTATTGCAGCGATATATTGGTGAAATCTTTTGTAGTTCTCATCGTCTACAACTTCACATATGTCAAGAAAAAAATCCAAATGGCAGTCAAAGAAATGAGTTTCAAGTGACAGTAAATGCAAGGCCGCGGTACTCTTAATAGGAGTCCTGCCACCAACTGTAGGTAGTTTGGTTGTTGTGCGCTGATTGACTGTCCCAAAAACACAGGATACAGCGTTACATGGCATAACCCGACTGGATTGCCAAAAGTATAGGCCTAACTTTCCAGCTATCACTTATCTATAATTTGTGATCATGTCTGCATGATTCTAGAAGTCATTTCACTTTTCCATTATTTTTCTTCATAAGAAGGCCATTCTTAATGGGAAAGGAAAAAAGTAGGCTACCGTTGCACAGTGAGACAGCTTTTGAATGAAGCTTGGAATAGAAAACAAACAACCTCCATGGAATTTGAGTGTGAGTTACAATCAGCGCATTCATTAAGCCATCGGCATCAATACAAGCAATCCAATGTCATTTCTTCTCAAAGCAAAAAGTATTTTTCTGATGAGTCCTGTACTCAGTGATCCTGACTCCTGATTGGAGTAGATGTCATTATTTCAGTCGTGATCCCAGAAGCTGTCTTTTCCTATAGCAAGATCTCGTTGAAGATCGCTCAGTTCTCTCTGATTTTGTCACTCGAGCTCATGTACAACTTTAGTCTCGTAATGTAGGTCATGGGAAGTACCAGGCCTAACTACTTCTTCCTCTCAAGCTAGATCTCCTCTTTCCGCACAATGTTTCTATGTCAAAATTTTGAGATGATTCAAGAATTAGCAAATCAATCGAATTAAGAACAGCTGTATGGAACGCACGGATATTTTTTTGCTTATTTTTTGTTGCCCAACCTTGCTTGAAGCATGGCATCACGCAAAAAGAACAGTCATCCTCGTAGTTTGAGAGCTCACACTAATCCTCGAGTACACCAAGCTTCATAGCTCGTTTCTTCCTCTACCCTCTCCATCACTCTAGAAGTCTAACTGAGCAAGAGTGACAACTAACATGTGGGGTTCACGGTTTACCATGGCGACATAATTGTACACCAAAATGATGACAGAACACTATTTTTACAACTGGGATGATAGTTCGCTTCTGGGCTGAAAAAGTTTTTTGAGTACAAATGTAGCAGAAGCTGTTGACGGTATAGACACACTTCCGTAATATACTGATATGAAAGCAGAAAATTGCCGTTTTCAGCCGTTTGTACGAGGGATTAAACAACAAAACATTCAAAACTTGATTTCAAAGGTCAAACGTCGAGTCAAGCTGAGGGTAATCAAAGCTATCAGGAGTACCTACCTTCGAACATTTACTTGTAATAAACAGGTCGTCGAGAGATTATATTCCCCACGTGCATTCTGTTTTGTAGAAACTACACCAAATCTCAATTTTCAGTGTGCTTTTCAAGTTTAGCAAAACAAAATACACACTTTGGAAATATCTATTTTTGACCCCGAAATATTTACCCCGACGATCTGCATGATTCAAGCATTTTAGACTACACAACGTTAAAATCAGAGGAGACTCGGCCTGTGCTGACAGAGAAGCAGCAGGCAAATGCTCAGGCGCTTTCCAGCAACTAATTACAAAAGATACAGAAGGAGGATACAAATGGTGGATTACCTGTTTACAAAATGGGCTCATTTTGAAACATATGTTGTTAGAAACTTTTCATGTAGAAAGATTAGATTATTAGTTAGTTTAAACCTCCCTATCTGCCACAAATGCAACCGAAAGAGAGGAAGAAAGAAGGCCCCATTTAGTTTGGAGTTAAGGGAATGAGGAATGTATGCAGAAAGGGCATAGAAACAGTAAGTTGAGAAAAAAGTTCATAAAACAAGAAAGTTGAAGAAGAAAGTAGTTGGTGCTTAAAAACAGGACAGCAGTGAACCAATAAAAAAGATGGTCCTTAACATAACAAAAACATTTTATTTCAACAAAAAAAAGGCCTTCCTACCTAACTCAGAGCTCGGGCCCTCACATTTCCCCCCTGGGAATGCTAATTCCCATAGATACAATAGTTGTATCCCCCAGAGGGGTTTCCTGTAGAAAAGGAAAACTCAATGTCCGGTTGCCGAGCAGGAAAAGATCGTTTCTCTCTTTAATAAAATGTCTGGGCTGATGGAGGTGTGTGAAGTGTGTCTATTTATACGTGCAAAAACCCAAGAACCCTGAAGAAGCTGCAGTAAGGAGCATTTGTCAATTGAATGGTGTGTGCATAAAATGGCCTGGATTTCACAAGTAATTTTTGAAAACTGGTTAAAGAAATATTTTCATCCAACAGTCCATCAATATTGCAAGGATAACATTTGAGTTTTAAGGTTAAAATAGTTTTACAGGATGCTGTTTAACACTTAGCTTCTGTTAATGCAATGAATGAGAACGTAAAAGCTACCTTCTGCCCCCAACACATCAAGGGGCCAACCAATTGATAAAGGTGTCATTGGAACATTTAAATCACATTCCAAATGAGGCCTAAAAATAATGCAACGCCTTTGCGGTGCATCATTCTTAGGTGTGATTTGGAATGTCTGATTGTTCACCCAATGTACTTTAGGTGTTGATCATCAATTACGCCTTAATCCATGGGTTGGCGCATTGAAGTGGTATTGAGAGCAAAAAGGTAGCTTTCACGTTCTCATTCAGTTCAAGAGTTCTGGTTCAAGAGTTCTGGTTCTAGAGTTCTGGTTCTAGAGTTCTGGTTCTAGAGTTCTGGTTCTAGAGTTCTGGTTCTAGAGTTCTGGTTCTAGAGTT
>JACJUY010008193.1:13110-23460 GCA_014220935.1 Platorchestia sp. MABIK
CAGCTTAATACCTAGCCTAAAGTTCAAACTGAGAAGTACCTGAGAGGCGCACACGGAAATTCTCAACAATATTTATCAAGCCATTTCGCATCCCAATCATAGAGCCAGTAACGCTTCGGTATGAATTTCTCACTAACTTGAAATTATATTTTCGAGAAAATTTTGTTTGAAAATTAGAAACATTCTCTTTTTTATCTTCTCTAAGTCATTCTTATATTCTAATGTTAATCTTCTAGTATTAATTATTTTCGTCGACTATAATTAGCAACACAGCCGTTACCTCAATATTGCAGGACGAACGTCATTTTTTTTTATTACTAGTGTTATTTTCTGAACTATATTTTCTATTTTCTCTATTCATATTCAACATCCCTATGATGAAATAGAGTTCAGGTTTATACTTGTAAGTGTTGTGCTATGATTTTTGTAAATTAATTTTGGCAAACGTTGTCCCACAACTTCGAAATCATTCACGATAGTGTTTCTATCGATTTCGGCTGAGCGT
The DNA here is from genome assembly GCA_014220935.1 of Platorchestia sp. MABIK. Taxonomy (NCBI): domain Eukaryota; kingdom Metazoa; phylum Arthropoda; class Malacostraca; order Amphipoda; family Talitridae; genus Platorchestia; species Platorchestia sp. MABIK. The sequence goes on from JACJUY010008193.1 coordinate 13,616, forward strand.
ATTCGTGTGTATTCTTCTCTTATTTTTTCACTTATATTGAAGGATTTCCAAAGGCTTTTTGACCAACCTTTTCTCACTACTTGATCATTATTTATGCCGGTATTTCAGCCTGCGTCGGTATAGCGTTTTTTGTCTTTTCTTATTTCGTTTGAATTAATAATTAGGGAATTTCGAAAAATTCTCTTGTGGTATAGAAATTTTTTATAAGTTATCATCAATCTCTTTGTGCAAAAAATACCCAAGATGATATTTCGACTGTTAGCTCATTAACATAATTGGCCCTCGACATGGCTATTATACGCCTCATGTGGTTGTCCGTCAGTTAAGGACCTTTATTTTTAAAATTTTTTTAAGCCCAATGGGTACGCATCTCATGTATTAACTTTTTGGGAAATAAAAGTTTTTTATTTCTTTTCACGAGCCAAAATTTTGTAGACAATTGCGACTCATTAGTGATATCCGGCTATCAAAGTATCTCTATTTTACCCCATGTACCCATATCCGTATGATGTTGAAGAGAATACTGAAAGGATATGAAACCCTTGATTTCTCTTAAAATTCTGTTATAAAATTATAAACTAGCTCATTTTTACGTTTTTAGAAGTCTTTCTTTCCTTTCACTTATTATCTTTCCAAGTAACCTCTCTTTTGACCACAATGAGCTCGACTGTCATTTTTTTCTTTGTAGCTACAAGACCATAGTTTTTGGAAATTTTTTTTTCTTATTTGAATTTTCAATCCGGATATGTATATGAAGAAGGTGTATTTGTGTGTATATGTATACGCACGCACACATGTACTTTTGTGTGTGTAAATGCATGTACAAATATACTAATTCACATTTCTATTCCCTTGCGTGCTATGCTCGTCATGTGCTCGCCATAGCCGTGCGTGTATAGGACCTGACTCCGTGCGGGGAGACCCGGGTTCGAGTCTCGGCGCTGGTGGCGATTTTCTCTGTTGGGTATAGGAGAAAAATTCTAAGCACAATACCCCTCTCTACCCAGGTGTCTGAAATGGGTACCGGTCTTTGACCGGGGGAAAGCGTCATGGCGTCCTGGTGTTGATTCTAAGGCATTTGAAAAACCAATGTAAAAGGTGATATGTATCATGCTTCAATTGGAAATAAAGCATCCGTAGATGCCGATGTTGTTTGTTTGTTTGCGTAAAAACAAAACCTCAAGGTCCATTACATTGTGCTGTAATTAAATTTGTTTAACCAGCTAAATGAATCCAAAATTGATTTAGCACTACCCCAGAGGGCGTTTATGTGTATATTACAAACAAAGAATACAAATAGACAAATAAAATACAGGTAAATTTGAGCATTTGAATCATGGAAACGTTATCTTTCTGTCCGTATGTTGAGCAAGCAAGCTATGAATTTTCATTTTGCATGTGTGTTCGTTTACGTGTTTTTACCAAAATTTTGTGAATATTTGTGACTCATAAGTCATATCCTGCTCCATTTCATCTCCATTTCAACTGTGCCAAAAACAACACCTCAAGATCCATTAGATTTGACTTAATTCTCTGCGACCAGCTAACACTAAACCATATTTCAAAAGTAGATGTGTTTTTTGTATTTGCCTAATGATTCAAAAATGGATCTATCACTACCCTAGAGGGCGTATCTGTGAATAGAAAAAATGGAAACCATAAGCAGACAAAAATAAAAAAGCGCAATTTGAGCATTTGACTCGTATAGTACACCTCGCATAGTTTGTGTATTGTGAAATTCCCATTGTAGTTTTAATCATGGTCAATCATTTTAATCATTGTAGTTTTAAAAACCAATGTATCGACATTTCATGTTTGTACTTTATTGAAAATAAATGTTTTTCTTTCTTTTCTTTCTTTCTTTCTTAGTACACCTTGTATGGTTTGTCTATTAGTATGCGTCGTATGGTACGTTTGTCTAAGGACGTCTTATATTAAAAAAATTTAAAACCCAACTTGTCATGCATCTCATGTATCTCATGAATCAAATTTTTTGGAAATAAACGGTTTTTCCTTCTTTCTTTCTTATATTGGCAATGCTCATGCTCTAGGTTTTTAAATCAATTTTTCATGTCAAAATATGTTTCAGTTTACCGTAAAAAGACCCAATGCTTAGTCACAGAAAATATAGCAAGTTGATCAGATACTGTGTGATTACAAATGGACTAAGAAACAAATGTAATGAGTTAACATTTCTTTGATCTACAGTGCAGTTGTTACCTGAAACTCGCCATTCAATAGTAAAAAATAAGCATTAGCCTAGCGCTGCCAACCGGATGAAAGCATCGATGATGCTAAAGCACAGTTGGCTAGGACCATCAAACTTCTTTTTTTTAGTTCGTTTATTCTTTAAATATTAACTGCTTTTCAGTTCTTCAATGTTTGGTGTCACGGAATTCAAAACAAATAGTATGTTAAAAGATTTAATGGTAAACACTCATTTTTTAAAATTCATGTGTTGTGACTTAATCTTCGTTCTACGCAGTCATTTCCCACTGTGGTGAGCTATGACTCCCATTTCAGAGTTTGTGAGTTCTCTTTTTACCTAGTGTCAATTTTTTTATGGTGTAGTGGTCAATTTAAGTTTGTTGCAAATTTATTTCGCATCTGTTTCAAACTAAGCTGTTCTCAAAATGATTTACTTGGCTCTGTTACTGTTACCTTACCGTAAAAAGTCACCTAATGAAACGTCTTCTTTAGTAATATTACACATTTTCCTACGCGTATCATTATCTCTGTTTGTTACGTTTCAATTAATCTTCTTTCCCTTTTGGAAAATGTCCTTATCATAGTTTAGCCAATTTAGGAATGAGCTCAGAAGCTTGAAAAATAATCGCACTGAAGTTGTTGCTGATATTTAATTAGTAATTTTGCATTCATTGAGGTTTTGGAATTTTCAGATTTTTGATCATAAGTTTATTTTTCAGTGTAGATGGACCATGAGTAGAGTGCAGTGTATTTACAATCTCAATATCCTGTTGAGTGTTACTATCTTTCGACAATTTATTCATTTATCTGAAAATTTTGTTAAATGAGTGTTTCTTATTAATGAAAGGCTGATGCAATAAAGCCCACCATGTCACGCATGGATGCGAGATTGTATTGCTGATATTGACGGCTACAGTAGAAGGTAAATACTATCCACGCATTTAAATTTGTGCTAATCTCACTTTCCCAACCAGGAAAAAATGAGCTTGGTAAAAATTTCTATACACGCACGCACACTGTAGATAACCTCCAGAGAAAAAAAACATAGATGAATTGTATTTTTGTATTCAATTGTTAAGCAAAAGATTATCATGGTGTCAAATCTATTTCTTCCTTCCCAATAAAAAAAAGGACATCTATCAACTGTTCATTCAGCTCATAAAAGGGTGCAGTCCAATGCTGGAATACTGGTGCAGTTTGCGGAAGATTACAATTTGGAAGGAGCATCGTTGTGGCTATGATAATGTTTGAAAACGTAAACTAAAAACATTTTTAAAAGTACATAATAACATGGGATTCAGTAGCTCGATAATAAAGTAAATACCCCATCCATCTACAGAACATTCAAGCGTTTAGACTTCTCCTGGCGTGGCATCGCTGCAGTCTTTGTCTACCCACAGCGAGATACGCGTGCTTTTTCGATACGTTTAATTTCTGTTCATTTAACTAGAATTAGCATCAACAGCTTTTCGTTATGTTAGTTCTCCTAGGCTGTCGGGAGCCAGGTTTTCTTCTGCCTACTATTTATTCCAATTTGCGCAATTCAGCTTGTACAATATCACTGAAATTTTTTCCAAGAAACAATAAGCACCTATTTACAGAGTAATGCAAAAGTCACTTCACCATTTTCAACATTCATTCCCCGAACAATTATATAGCTATAAAAATGGGTTACCCACGAAATGAAAGAGAAAATCTTAAAGTTACCTTCTCTATCGATCTTAAAGATATGAAGTAAATTATGTAATACAAATTTATGCAACTATCAAATCCCAAAAATGCCAAAATACAGTAAGGACGAACATTACTCTCACAATGGATCGTTAGTTGCCGTACAGAGGGAATTCGGAAGAAGATTCTTCCAACAAAGGCCTTCCAAACATTGCATTATTGCAATTATTCCAAGATTAAGAGATTTCGGCTCAACGGCAGACAACGAGCGCTCTGGCAGACAGAGATAGGTACGAAATATATGAATTAAACGTGTTTCATTGAGTGTTGCAGCAGATTTATAAACGTCAACTAGACAACGATGTAGTGAATTGGGAATTTCACAAATATTATTGCGACGCATCCTAACAAAAGATTTAAACTTTTTTCTTATAATATTCAAGAAGTACAATTGTTAAAGTTGGCAGATCATCATCAAAGAAAAAACTTCACACACGTTTCTACCCGTTACGAATGAGCAAAGCATATCTCATGCCTAATCACATCTGATGAGACCCATTTATAATAATTAAAGCTACCGTTCCTTGTGTGAAGAAAACCCTAGCATCATTCTAGAGTAACCACTTCATGCACAGAAGATAATCGTCTGGTGTGGCATAACGAGTGCAAAACTTATTGGCCCATACTTCTTCGAGTTTGGCCACACTATTTAATGCTTTCAATTTAGTTATTTTTTGTGTCTTTACGTGACAACTATAACATATTGTTCGATATTCAATGTCATTTTCTCAACTTCTTATTTAAGTAATAAGAGTACGTTATAAATGAAAGACAACAATGGCATTTATTAATATTAATTTGTATATGTGCTACATGCTTTCATTATGTGTTATTAATTTAATTACGATTGTTTTTCCGACTCCTCAACTCTACGAATTGTTTTCAGTTCTTCACGTATTTAAATGAAAAAAATTTGTTCTACTTTTTTCATGCAAAATGGCAATTGTTAAAATTCTATGCCTCTGCCAATCTATTAAAAGAACTTTTCGAAGAAACTATCATCTCTAGGCAGAAAATGCGTGTCTGCTGGTGATCGTTATTCCTACAGTACAAAATATCCCTCGTACAGTATATAGTCGTCTTGAAATGTGAATTTTGTGTTTTACTGGGTCTGCTTGTTACTTGAACAATTGATTGTCATTTTCTATCAATGTGACCGTAAAAATATGATTTACTTCATTTTTCCGTCCGAAGGTGATGATAGTTTCATCGAAAAGTTGCATTTTATAGATTGATAGAGGAATAAAATTTTAGCGATCGACATTGTGCCGAAAAAATATTACGATTGCTTATTGTTGAGCAAACTTCTATACAAATACATCTTAGAAAGTTATGAAAGAAGACTTTTTAACAAGCATTATTGCCTGCTATGAAACATTAATGAATTTTAGCACATGACACATATCTATTTATGTTGAGTGATCAATTCCTATTCGTTTTACTAGTTTGCAAGTGCACAACGAACTGCATTACGACACCTGGTAACTCATAGTTGGACCATATATCGACTTCTGGCAATGAGATCAACTCTGGACCAGTGCACATGACGCACTTTACACGCACACGGATGTTGCAACACACGCACACAGGGAGGAGTAACTTTGACGTGGGTGCGTCCGGGGCGCGCTCGTGTCAAAAGCTAGTCGATGCTCCCATACTATCACCGCCACCATCACACACACACACACCACCACCACCCCTGCCCCTGTGATGCATGCCAGATACCGCCATTCTACAGATCAATCTCTATCGAAACTACATGTTTATTTGGATAAGAAGACAAAAAATTACACATTGTACAATTATATATTGCTGTCGTAACTTTCGTCATGATAAGTTGTGAGAATTTCATTAGTATTTAATTCTTTTGCAGGAATAGAAATAATAGATATCAACTGACCGAACTTTAGAGACAATGAACGAACTACTTGGGGAGTCAGTAGCTAAACACACACATTTAAAGACACTCTTCGTATTGTGTCACAATTGTTCATGGTCAGACAAAGTGGACAATATTTATGTTCAAAAGCGGTCGTTGCTTAGTTATTACATGCTTCAGTTAATATAATTGCTAGGTAAAATTTCTGCTATAATTGCTAAGTGAAATAAGAAAACAAAACACAGTATTCGTTATATTTTTGTCTTCTTATCCAAATAAACAAGTAGTTTCGATAGAGAATGATCTGTCGAATCGCGGTGTCTGGCATGCAGCCCAGGTGTTCATGCTAGAAGGGGGGCATCGACTAGCTTTTGACACTAGCGCGTCCGGGGCGAGATCTGGGGCAAGACTAGGCTGTTGGCGGCTAGGTAGCACCGTAGCGGTTGTTCTAAAAGGAATACTTCTCAACTCCGTTACCGTCGTATTCACCTAAACAATTAATTGCCAACACATTCAAATCGCGATTTGGTTAACCCTAGCCCCACGCTTTGATAGGGTATCCAAATTGATTTTTTGAACTTACTAAGGGGGGCTTTGGAATGCACTACAAAAATAATTTTCATATACGACTCCAGCTACATGGTGAATGCTTAGTTATGCAACGATCTTACCTGGGAATTCAGGTCCGGTTTCACTATTTGAAATAAACTTTAATGTAAAAAACTAACATTAATCTGTATGTTGTTCTAAAAATTGTAAGTGTGAAACAAATCAGTTACACTGCATTCATGTGTGACCAAATGTATGTTACGGAATAACAAATCTTCAGTTATGACTCATACGAAAAAGGGAAGCGTTGCGCAAATCGCCATCCATGCACCTCCTCACTCACACAACTAACATCGCAGGATCGAGCTCTGTATCGCCGCTAGCTAGAGAATTTTGCCGTCTAAATAGCGTGTAAAATTGTAAACGATTTTTGTTGAAATAAGCTCTCCGGAAACCTTTATCAAAGAGCATTGATTGCTACCGCATCATATTATTGCGAGACTCATTTGTCAAAGTGAATGGATATCGTATTTTTCAAGAAGCTCGTTTTTAACGTTTCGTTTCGAAGTTTTTTGTGATCTAAATTTTCTAGCCTATTCATGATAGAGAAAACTAAACTAGGGAAAACATTTTAAAGTGCTTTTCTCAAAACATCGTTCCCATAATGATATAGCAATTGCAATGTCTATGGTGATTTTTTTGTCAACTGATGGCCATATGTTAGATATTTTTAATCCTAGGTTACGATATATTTTCTAAATTATATACTGGTAATATCTAACTGTTTTTCTTTCAATTTCGCCTCAGCGAGCGATTCTGGTAGTTTACGAACAAAAAGGTTCGAATTAAAGCTAAAAGACTTCTTCCATTCAATTCAAACGTGCTGGTTCTTGCGTGGATTATTACCAAATTTTCATTTATGATACTAGGAAATATTTTAAAAAATATGCATGCACGCGAAATATATAAGTGCGTATGAAAACGAGGTGCTCGAAATTTTCTCACCAGAAATCGAAAAGAAAATTTTCGATCACTTTGCATCTGTTTATTTCTTTAACATGGGTCTTGTAACACCCTTGCTGAGCAAGTGTCGTCATATTTTCAGGCTGGACCGATGACCCACTCACAGTATACGGCGTTATTTACACAGCCTGGTTAGAGGCCATCCTTATTATTATGACGCCTGCACCGAATTTTGATTTGTCTGAGCACACAGATGGCTTACACTTAAAGTTCGTTTTGTATGAGCCCATGGGTAAAGAAGCAATCAGTGTGATAAATGGTTTACTGTGCTGAGAATCATCCATACACAACGATTTAATTCTGGACTGGAGAGCAAGTGTCTATGTTTAAGCATGAGTTTTCCAGTGTTATTGCAAACCTTCGCGTCGCATAAGAAAACTCAATCGGCATCTCTGAGAATAAAGAAGTAATCTATCAACCTGAAAAATTCACTGTTGCGGGAGGAATAGTTGAATTAAATCCGTCAGAATTTGGATGAAATTCAATATTTTTCAGGCAACCTTTGGAAAAAGATAAATTCAACAAACTCATTGCTGAAATGGCAACATGTTCTCCAAACAACCCTCAATGACTACCGGATCTACTTGCATGCGCGAAAATTAAAAACGTATGATCATCTTACGGAACGTGTGGAAGACACATCCCGACACATTTCCATCACAGATAAAATAAAGGCTACTAGCATTTACGCTTTAATCCTGAAACTTACTCGTTTGTTCCATAGCACCTAATGAGAAAATTGTAAACGCCATCCATAAAACTTTTCATTGAACCAAGATCGTGACGTAGAGTAGAATGGAGAATATGTAAAGATGGGACAAGAATTTTGACTGACTAAAATTAGAGTTTGTATATATTTTTACCATTTAACACAAAAAACATGGTTCATGATTCATATACATGTCATATAGCGAATTTGATTAGTGTGAATACCAGTAATGCACTTCGTGGATGGGAGGCATTCATTTTCCAAATTCAAGCCTGGTGCAATAAAAGTAAACAACTTGACTGAAAGGTTTCTCTCGAAGCCTTCAATTACAAAACAGAGGTGTGTAAAGATCGAATTTTAATTTACAAAGTTATTGAACGAAATCAGCAGGAAGAGAACTGCACTTCCCGATTCAGAATTTTCATCTTCAAACAAAATCTCTAGAAAATCTTCTTTCATCTTCATCCAAAAAAGCTTTAGAAAATTAGGGTCAACTTAGATTAGTTTGGTGTTTGAGGAGCTTCAGAAGATTTTCTATCGTTTATTAAGCGTGAGTTTGGCTTTCAAGGAGAAGTCCCACGCAAGACCCAGGCTGCCTAACTTTTGAACGATCGGCGTCGAAATTACTGGTAGATTTCCTTTCACTTATTACGTCAACTAACAGATGTTTCTAAAACGGGCCAATGGTTTTTCATTTGGGCTTGGTAGTGCTAGTTAATTTTGCTGAAATGCGCAAAAATCAGAGAATTATGTTTGTGTTTCTTAGAACTGGTTTTAACAATTTAGGGTATTTAAAAAAATAATAATACTTGATCAATTTTTAAATCTCGGAGTAATTTTGTCGAAGCCTAAGTTCTTCACAGCGACATGACATGCTAATTTTGTGATTGTTTTATTATGGTGCATTATCTTCATAAATTTCACTCAAATCATGAAATATGAGGGTCTTCACAATCACCTCATCTCGATTATATGATATATAATTGAACCGATTAACATTCTGCAATAAATGTAAGCAAATTATTATATATGGGACGTGAATGACAAATTTGTATTAATGCTCGTGAATGAATATTTTGGGTAGGAAATCAAATGTTATAAACAAACTGCGCTGATTCTACGTGTTTTTGAAAGTAGATCCTTTATACTTAATATCATTTCAGCATCCTGCTTATCATTCTAGGACTTTAGAAATGCTAATTTTTTTCACGGGTAGTTTTAATGAAATAAGTTCGTTCCAGATACGTTTTAACTGATTTCCCAACAACGCTTCAATACAAATCGAATTCTGGATGAGTTCAAGGAAATACGAGTGTCTCACACATCTTTTTTGAAGTTCAACTAAATGTTCAAGCGTATGCACATTCTCAGTCAAAATTATAACGACTTCGTTAATATACTCGCACGTGAAAGAAATTTTGATTGTTTACTTTGAAGAAAGAAAAGAAAAAACATTTATTTCCAATAAATTACAAACATGAAATGTCGATGCATTGGTTTTCAAAACACCTTAACCTTAACATCCTCAGATGAGAATAACACATTGGTATCGTGATACCCGTGTAAAATTTTGAAACAAAAATGATTGATAGAAAAGAAAAACAAGAATGAGTTCCCTTCCTTGGCTAATCTGATTTTTACAGTGCATTTAAATATAAGTAACTACCCAGTCAGAAATGCTAGTGCGGATCAGCATCGATTATCTGGGGACAGTGCATCTTATTTAGGATCAGTGCGGGGCCCAGT